>VZSC01000336.1:342614-369615 GCA_013398225.1 Steatornis caripensis | reverse complement strand
AAAAAAAAAAAAAAAAAAAAAAAAAAAAAAGAGTCATAAACTGCTATTCTGCCATCGCACTTTCTCCTTCACTTACCCAAGGAGCTTTTCCTCACATTGTCAGTCCTTTGCTAGGAGAATAACTCTACACAAAAGAGCATTGTTTTATACGGCTGCCTACTCAGACATTACTGCGCATAAGACGCTCATAAGCAGGCCTTCCTTCCTGCTTAGTTCCCAGCCTGCGTGTTGTTGGGAAGTGAGCCCAGTTTTACCCTGTGATTTAAAACTGCCATCCTCACTCACTGCATACTTGTTGAGCTAGAACTGTTTCTATAAATAGTGTCCAAGCAGCATCCCAGACTCCAGAACAAAACAACGAGAGTTTCTGCAGACCTGGAAAGTCTTAGGAAGTTGACGTCAATGAAGCCACACACAATTACGAAAAAAACATTGCCAAAAAATGCTGTTAAATATTATTATAACAAATACTCATATCTACAATTCAGTGTTTATCACTTAGCTCAACAACCAAAAAACTAGGTAAGAAAATAAACTTGTTCACCTGAAGTAACAGATTTTCTTTTCCTTTAGAAGCATTCTTCTACAGCTCATACCACATAAAATTCAAGTGGTTCTACTCAAAATAAGCCCTCAATAAGTTTATAAATAATTTTATTATCATGATTTTTCAGCTTTGGAAAATGAAACTGAAACATTGAGTAAAGCCACATGAATATTAACAAATAACAAAATTTTGCTTCCTCACATGGTCATGTTTCCTGAAAGGAAAGCCTGGAGTGACTTTTGAATTCTTTTCAGATCTTCTTTGCTAAAAATTCAGTGATTAAGATAAGAAGCTATTACAGGAGAGAGACCCAGTTTATGCCATGTTAATTTCATATGCAAACCCAACTTTTTAAATGCCAAAAATAATAGTTATTAGCTAACATTGATCTAAACCAGTAGCTCTCTTCTTCTAACCAGCAGCTTACACACCAGATTGTCATGGACACAAAACACATTCCAGCTACACAAATATTATTAATACTTAGCCACAGAAGTGTGAGTAGATTTAAGTTTATTGTATTGATGCAATTAAGAAAGCAGCGAAGTAAAAATTGTATTTCATTTGTGTCTAGACTAAGTGGGAATCATTGGCTTTTTTATTTTGCGGCAAACATTCGCCTTTAAAACGTATGTATTTTTAACAGTTTTTAAATTAATAATTTAAAATGGAATTACTGACAAAGATGTGGTGCATCTTTATAAACAAGGAAACTTATGAGAAATTCATCCAGCCTTTAAAAATGTTTCTCAATTTTTCCCAACAGGGTTAGAATTACCATTACTGGAAGAATACTTAGGTGCAAAACCACTAGTCCTGGGAGAAATCACCTAGGCTTGGATTGTTATCCATTCTGAATAATTTTTAAAAAATAAAAAAAGATAAAAATTGTACAACTGTTTGGGCTGAGAAGTTGAATGCTAGCACTCTTGTTAATGAGCACCTTTCACACAAGTACTTTGGAAAACTTGTTCTGAGATTTAAAACATTAAGTACTGCACTTCATATGCGCACACTGTTAAAACATGATGTGCCACCAGTGCAGTAGATTGAAGACTATGTATTTATTTACGGTTAATTAGGCATCATATCTAACATACACGCAGGAGTCTTTACCCAAAAGAACTGAAAGAAACTCTCAAAAACCCCTGAATTTCCCCAATGTTCAGCAGGCAGGTAGCTAAACAGTACATCAAACAAGCAAAGTCTTTTTTTCTTTCAGTGCCTATTGGTGCAAGTAGGGTACTACACTGCTCCACATCCAATGTTTCTGTTCATCTGATGATAGACAAGCCTCCAATGAACTCAGAGGTAAAGCTAATAATATCCATATTCACATGACAGTGACAATTCTTATGAGTAGGTCAAGAATGACCAAAAGTAAACGCCTCAAACTTTTCCAGGCCAGGATTTCAGAAAGTGCAGCAATAATTTGCCTTACTTAACTCATACCAGTCTGTATTTGCATTATTTTAGTGGCATCTAGGTACCACTATCCTCCATGTGAAACAGTTGCCAGCATTCTCACTAAAAACAACAGCGCATAGAAGACTTCTTGAAAAAACACATCTTAAATCTTAAGGCTTCTGTTACTCTGAATTGTACAAAATATATTAGTGAGATATTACCATTTTGTAGAAGAAAACAAATCATTATATTAAAGGAATTATACTGTCATTCACCAAAGCTGAAAATATGTTGTGCCAACATTTTCAAGTATAGCTGAAGCATAAGACTGAAGGAGTAACTTCAATCTGAATCATTTAACTTAATTATACTAAAATAATTTAAAGAAACAGTGTGCAACAAGGTTGCGTTTTTATAAAAAGCAGTACATGTCTAACTTTAGAATTCTTCAAATGCAAGAGTTGTATTCAGGGGAACAGAAATATCACACTTTGTACATTACAGAAAAGAAAGAGCTGTTACTTAACAAAAAACGATTTGAAGAGTGCATCAGCTTATTAAAGCAGAAATCAGAACAATGCAACTCAAAAATCTCTTAAGCTCATAATGCAGTTTCACAGTAAGATTGCTTGGCTAATTTACTAACCTTTGTCATGAGGTGAGTCCTCAGGTATGTCCACATCAAGCATGAGATCGTCATCTTCAAGATCACATGAATCAAGATTATTCAAGATATCCTGCAAGAACGAAATACGAGAAATACATTTGCTTTTGTGATAGTTCATTTACTCTACTGCTGCTAAAAGTTTACTTGAAAGCTATGTTCCATTTGTAGTTTACACGTACCCAATGTTATCAGCAGCCTCCTCTCTTCAGAGGCTAAGATCAACCCTGCTCACCATCATCTATACAAACAGTAATCACCACACCTCTACTAATATGATAACAGTAACAGTGGTAAATGAAAGAAAGATGGAGTTAAACATTTTTCTGCCTGATGCCTACGGCAGAGCCCAAAGATTTTTCTATTCATTAACACTCTGTCCACTCCTCAATTAGAAACATTTAAAAACCAAATTATTTTGAATAAATAGAATTTAAAAACAACTTTATGAAGAGACGATGTCGAATCACATTATTCTGGCTCTCATATACCGATCAAAAGTTCATAGCAGCATTGAAAGGAAGAGGGGAAAACCTACGTTTATCTTAGCTTTTTGGGGCCAACAAAACTTAAAATACGCAATTATCAGCACTAAGCTCTGCTGCCTTTTGTGTTTAAAATCACGGTTCACGTAAAACTGTTCCTAAAGTAACTAACTGTCATGTTGCATGGGTACGCTAAGAGTACAAGAAAAACGCAGTCAGTACTAAAGGGAATTATACANCTTAAAATACGCAATTATCAGCACTAAGCTCTGCTGCCTTTTGTGTTTAAAATCACGGTTCACGTAAAACTGTTCCTAAAGTAACTAACTGTCATGTTGCATGGGTACGCTAAGAGTACAAGAAAAACGCAGTCAGTACTGAAGGGAATTATACATAGCATATATAGTCAGTCAGGTATATTAAAAAAAACCCGTGATGTGGGCAAGTCAAGTCAGTGTTAAAGAGACAGAAACTGCCCCCTCTTCCTTTAAGAATACCTACAGTAGGAAAAATTCAAGGGGTCAAGGATGTGGAATATTCAGCTTAGTGAGCAGCCAGATGCTGCAAGCACCATGCTCCTGAAAAGCCACATCACGCAAAGCATGGTACTTGATCAGAGAACCCAGGCTCCATTTTGCTTCATCATTCAAAGAAAACTAAACTTAGTAATACTAAGTGATTATAACACAAAGTAGGTCTAAGGAAACTGTAATGGTTATATAGCTTTACGTCTTGAGCTCTACTTTCCCATATCCCACAAATAAAAGCTGTAGCTTTAAGGCCCAAGACCAGACTCAGGCACTTCACACCTACCTCTTTTCCAAGAGCAGAAATGCAGATTTTTCTTAGGTTTAACAGCTACACCTAAAGATGATTCATGCGCCAATACTGAAGAATTTATCCAATGTTAAGTAAAATACATGTTTTAATAATTATTTCTCACTGGATAATAAAGTGAGCGTTAAGTACTTAACGGAGTACTTGCACACAGACTATCAATACACTGCAAAACAATATCCACATGGAAAACTATCCCTCTGCTGGCTACCATTTGTTAATTCACTTTGTCAGAGATGTATACGTGAAAAGGATGACATTAATGGGCATCTGTCTAAACTGTTCCTCCAACTGTTCTTCAGCAGTCTTCTGACAGTGTTCACAAAGGACTACTGTATTAGATTAGAAATGGTGGAAAGAGCTAAGTATATTTTAAGATTTTTTTTCCTGACATGGAACATTAAACATTCTACATTTCTGCAGCGGAAGTTATTTATTGACTTAGGAGGGAGGGTATGAGATGAAAATAGCTAACATGCACTCCATAAAACGTAAGCAATAGAAAGGAAAGATAGAATACTTGAGATATAAGAAAACCAAGTGATTCTATTTCAAAGTCCTATCTGAATAATTTTGTTTACATATAGTATTATAAGTATTTACAGGAAGAAATAGAAAAACCTACTTATCAGAGCACTGCAAAAAATAATAAAAACAACTATGGAAAAACTTTCACAGAGAAATGGAAGCCATTTAAAAGAAATGTGGATTTAACATTTGTGAGAACCAACTGCCTGTATATATTTATTTCTTTTTGTATTCATTAATTTATGTTTTTCCAGGAACTAGAAGATTTTTAACTAACATGCAAAATGTAGGTGTGTTTGAGAGGCAGCTTTGGTTTGTTAGTTGATGAATTGTTTCTAGGCCATGCTTTGATCTTCCAAATTAGTATGAGCAAACATTATTTTCTTCTACTGGGGGAACCTTAATGAGCATGACAAACTGCAACCAGTGGCCACAAACACATAAGGAAGCTGAAAATGGTTGTCTGCTGTGCAAAAGCATTAAAAAAGTACAATATAAAAATGTAGTGTGTCAGTGTTAACTAACAAACCTACGTAAGTCACTTTACTACCTTTGTATCAGAACTTCAGAAGTCTAATGATGTCAGAGAAGGTCAGCATTCGGGATGCCAAACATACTTTTCTGTCAACAGCACATTTCATTATGTTTCCCTAATTATACATTCCTGCACCACAACGAGGCAACTCCACGCTAGAAAACACAACTGTGAATACAAAGTCTTTGCAATAGCTGGGGCCCACGTGTGAATTCACTCTGAGTACTTCCCAATGCTATCTACTGGGGAAACATAATACAAGAGTAGATGGCAGCAATGGTATCTTGAAATAGTTATAAAATAAAGTGCAGGTTTCATCAACACATTAGTGTTTATAGAACCTATATTTACAGACCTTCATTGCTATTCTCACTTCTATATAATCAACTGAAGTTCATTCTACAGTACATGGCAGTAACATTGTTAATAATGTGTTCTTAACAGCAGTCATCATCATGAAGTGATTCTATGCAATGGACTCAACGAGAACAGGAAATAAAAAAAGTCTTCAAAGGTGCATCAACTATAACACTGAAGAATATTATATGTTTCAGCAATTATTAAAAGTTACAGTAAGAGACGAATTTTATTTGTATAGTTGAAAAGAATAATGTATATTAAAAGGATCGTGTAACTTCACGAGGCTGATTTAGCACTAGAATTTTGAAATGGTACAACCTACAAAGAGATTGAGACTGAAATTCCAAGTTGAACTACAATGCTGTCCCCAAGCTCTCCCTCCAGAAAGGTTTTCACCTCAACACAGGCAGCAGCACTTTGCTCTCTTACTGCAACAAAACAGGAAAAGCATTAGGTGAGAAACAGATGATCTATGACTACTGGTATAAGAACTAAGTTGAGAACCCCAACAGCAGGGAAAACTCGCGTTGCATAAGGAGATGGGAAAAAACTAAATAGAGAGGCAAGGCTAAGGCTGGTGAATGATTACGGCACAATTAGCAGGCTTATTTCAATGTTCTGCAAGTTCTTTCTGCAGTGATTGCCCTCGTGTTCTCTCTTACAAAAGGTTAATCAAGCACTTATCATCAGCTCACCAGGTTTTTTGCCTGATCTGTTGCATGCGTAGAGTTCAGAACCTCCTTCTTAAAAGGCATAACAATACTAAGTTCTTAAGACCAATGCTTTGAAGACTGGGGTACTGCAGAGCAGCTATTTTTGCTGAAGCTGAACAAGTTTAAAGTTCAATATAAATTCATGTCCATCATAATGAACTGGAGTGGCAAAATTTTCTTTTTAAAAGGATCAGTTTCTAAAAATTCCTCATACTACATATATCACAAGCTTTCACTTCCACAGAGATTCCAGCAGAATTTTTCAGTCTACCAACTTAAGTCCAATCTAGCTTAACAGTTAGACCTAGGCAAGAGGCCTGATTCTCAGCTTTCCTATTTCTTGAGCTAAGCATGTAATGCAAATCAAAATGAACTACAAATTAGAAGAAGGATAGATGTCTATGTTTCCTCCTATTAAATGCAAATGGTGTGGACCAGTGAAACATTATGACACAATGTATATTACACAGGAATTAAAAAAAAAAAAAGGAAGAAGGTGGGCATTGGTGTTAGTGCAGAAATACAAAACAATTCCAGATAAGCAACTCCCAACCAAATAATTTTGGAGAATGTTCACAGAACTGATAAGAGCCTGAGCTCAAACCACCAACTCCGTACCCCAGGTATGCTATCTTGCTTGGAAGGCAATTCCACTGAGGTAGTCATGAACTTTTGGTGAATATTAGGAACCATGTTTTACCTTTTTCCACAATTCAAGATTTCAGACCCCATTCTTTTGTTCTACCTTTATAAAGTAGGCTGTTAAAGGAAAATAACTATTTTTGTTACTGATTTAGTGAGTTTAAGTCTTGCTTCCAAGAATAATCACGCACTTCTGAAGTCAGTGGAAAATGGAAGTAAAAGATCACATACAATTTAAGTATTCCATAGTGATTAAATAAAATATACATACAAATTTCTTCAGTTTGTTTTGCATTACATCCTGATTTTTTTTAAGCCCGTACGCAAAGTTTCTTTCATCTCAAAGACCATACGAAAGCATTCGCATGCAGGCAACTTAATACAAAAGAACACAAGTCCTTAAAAGCTTCAAACAACAAACATTAAAGGATGGATATCACCACTTTAAGGAGAAAAATCAATCTACAAAAAGTGTGTCTACAAGCTCAAAACTTGACAGCGTTTACAAGAGTACCCTTCTAATTTTATAGCAAAAGATCACAGGCCATCTACAGCATCAGTATATAAATACTTTTCTGGCATGCCTAGTTTTGCTATTACTATTCACATAATACTCTCCCAGGTTACTGACAACGTATTTATAGAAGTTTTATCTGACATTAAGGTAACTGAACTTACTAGAAAAACTTCACTGTTAAATCTGGTTAGATACTATGAAAGGTAAAGGAGCTAGGCTATTTCCAGTATTTATTTTCAAAGCTGTTTATTTAAAGAACACAACAGTAACTCCAGGTCACTTTGCTGAATGACAGCACATTGTGGCATGTTCCATTTATTTTGTTACACTTTAGCCTCTTTGTACAAACAAATCATCAGTAGGTTAGAATCAGACTTCAGACTTTTGTTTAGCTATTCTTACAGTACCATGTGGTATTCCTTTTGATGACAATGTATTATAGCAAGCACCAGTAATGACCAATATGAAATCAAGATTATTTTATAATAATTAAAGATTCTTTACTTATTTTGAGCGTTGTTATTCTGTATGACTAAATTTTAGGCTCAATTTTTCTACATCTACCTCAAGCTGATTTCAGGCTTAAACAGCTTCTCAAAAACTACTGAAAGATGAAGCAAAGTTATTTGTCCACATAAATTTTGTTCTTCAGTTTTTATGTTAAAAAGATCTCAGACATATACTGGAATTATATTCAAATTACATGGCATTTAAAATTCTCTGGCAGTTCTCTGAAGTTGATATCTCAGCTTGGGCCGAACTTGGGCATAGATAAACTTAGAAGCTACTGAAAACCTAATTAATATATCAGAACAAATTAAGAAGTGGCTTAAAGAACAACATTTAAATCATCCTAAAAATAAAAAAAAAATGCATTAATAAAAAGTCCTCTGAATAGAATTCTATCAGAACCTCCAAAAATACTTTACTTTTGTACGTCTTTCGGATAATTACTATAAACATGTTTTAAAAATACAATTTTACACCAAAAACCCCCAAGCCTTAGAAAAACCGGCATCTCTGTATTATAACATACTTGTCTGTAAACTTAGAAAAGCAGTTGTCAAAGTCACTAAATCATTTAAAGCAGACACATGCCCTTGTGACATCCCACAAAAAGAAGAAAAAATGTAGTCAAACACCCTGGTCAGATGTCATCTTCATTCTTTTTCTACCACTGAAAAGATTCTATTGAAATAAAACATTTGGTGCCTATGGTAGCATAACAATGAAGTCACAATACTGTGTTTAACTTTACTCTGATGGCAATGAATGTATTGCTACAAATTCAGCAATACTTATTTTGCCTAATATCGTACAGGAGAAGAGAGTAATCAAGGTTAAGTCCTCTTGAGCGGAAAAAAACCAAATAAAACAAAAAATTCCCTAGCAATGGGAGTCTTCACACTTGCAGCATCAAAAGGACAGAAGAATCTTGGTACCAAGGGATGATCCAACACACCCTTCTAATGCACAAGAGGACCCTTTAGAACAGGACTATGGTAGTATATTGCACCCCTATTCATATTTTTTATTGCAACCAACTCACTTTCAGAATTTCCCCATCCTATTGCTTAGCAACAACAAGGCAAAGTTCTTTTTGAGATCATGTTATTCACAAAAATATTGGTAAGATAGCTGAACAGACATTGTACCTTTTGTCAAAAACTTCCTCAAGTCCAATAGGCTGAAGAATTACAGAGTAAGCAAAGCTTCTTCTACTAATTTCTGAAGTTAAGAAAAACATCATGATACAGCCTTGATACACATCTTGGCAACACAACTGCATAATAAAGTCCTATTGTTATAAGAAGCAGCAAAGATGGGGCTGAACAGGAGGCCAGCTACAAGATACCTAGCTTCCAGGATGGTAGGGAGTACCTGGGAAAAGGTATTAAAAAGAACATGAAGATTACAAAAGCATCAAATAGGAGTTACTTCACAGGATGCTGGTGCTGGACAACAGAAAAACATCACAAAATAACAGACAGCTTTCAAACCAGTTTTATGAAGAGAAACCTGGCTATATCTCCATAGAACATAAAAAAAAAAAAACCTACTCTCAATCCAAACCTGGCCTATGTGCTTTTGTTTAAACTGGAAGGTGTATCTGTGATGCACCAAAAGGGTAAATACTCCAAAAACCTAACGGAAAAGGAGAGCTAAAGCCTTTGCGATCATTCCTCCACTATTTGAATTCTTGTTGACAAAAAGTATCACTGGAAAATATGAAAAGTTCTTTTTCTCATACATAAAAATACACCTTAGATTTCTTTTAGTTATAATACAACAGTTTTTCTCAGATTACGTTTTCATTACATACAACAGTGTAGCAAAATATTTTTATTTTAAAAAAAATCCATCAATAATCCTGACAGTATGGCAGAAACACAAAGAAATCTTATATAACCTAAAGAACACTATTTTAAACCCTTGTATTAGTTCTTCATATTGATTCTCTTTGTATCACCTGCAACTAACACGAAAAAAAGTATTAAGGAATCAGAGCATCCCAGATGAAACGTTCTACTACGTTCTCATTAGTAGTCATGTCTCTGCAGTTGTTAAGATCTCCCAGCTGGATGCTTCTGGCATGACATTTGAACACAACAATCAACATGTGGTTGTAGTTCCAAAACGGAATGTCTTTTATCGTCTGCATGAGTTCATTCACCTGACTGAAAGTAGGGGGATCATTGCAGTGGGTTGGTGCAATTTTGGAAGAACAACAAAAATATATTGTGTTTATAAGATTCTCTATGCTTTAGTATTTGAAATGAGAAGAAATGGTAATATTTTACATCTGAAAGTGATTAATGCCTTTGTAGTGCCAAAGTGTGTCACAAGTCTTATGCTATACTAAAAGAAGCGCACTGTTTCTAATTTCAAACATTCTTTCACAAATAAAATCTAGATGTGCTTTATGCTCAGAAAAAGTAGCAGCTTTAGATGCATGAAACTCTACAGACATTGTCAGACTCACTTTCTACACAGCTGCACATGCTGCATCTCTTCTGGCAAGATGCTAAAAATTAAAGGTTTTGGATTTTCTGTAAGAAAGGTATTGAGTGCAAAAAAAAGGATAAAAAAAAGACCACAGAAAGAAGTTCATCAAGCAGACGATAAGCACGAGTAAAGGGAGAGAACTAAGGAAGAATCTGTCAAAAAAACCACTCAAGTGAGGAGTTTGAGGATAATACAGAAACTAACAAAGTATCATTTCAAGTACTTGAAGAATGAAAAAAAAAACCAAAAAAGGAGCTTTTGAAAACAAACACTGAACAGACTGGGGAAATCAGTCATCTAGAGCACAGCTGAAGGATAACTGCAGAAGTAAGTCAAATACAATTCAAGGCTGACATCAGAGAAGAGAAAAAGACTTCCAGGGTCTTTTTCAATGCCATTTTGAGCACCTGACAACACCCCAGACAGAGACAGAGGTAAATAAATAGGAATTCAATACAAGTCTCCAAAAAGACAATGTTAAATCAGAACTGAACAGAATTATTAAGTGAAGGCAGAAAACGGAGACAGACAATAAAGACTTCTTTCACTGAGAAGGCTGTGTGCATCCAGGACAGCACATACTGTTCTATAGCACTGAAGAGAAAACCCCACTGTAAACAACATCGTAAGAACAGAGGAAACCACACAGGGAAGAGAAAGGATAAAACTCTTGTGGGACACTAAAAACAGAGTAAGAAGGGAGCTATTTTAAATGCTGTACATTGCAAGTCACATTAAAGATAATTAAGCCCAACATCCGAGCAAGTATTTCATCCTTTTGTTCATGCTCTGTAAAGTCAGGTTGCTGTGACAACAAATGCAACAAGAACTTTGTTCTGAAAATCCAATACACTTTATGTTTAACTATTAGCTATAACAGTCTTGAATAAAGATTTATTATTCTTGAAAACAGTTTAGAGAGGCATTGTTTGTTCTACCTAGGTTTATTGCAAGTAGACAGGAAAGAATTATTAGGTTAAGTTATTACCCACTAAATCTCAAGAAGCAGCTGTGCTTACTGCTTAATAATTTTTTTTTAATAAAATCAGGTGTCAGTCTGTAAGAAATCTGAAATTCAACAGCACGATGAAGGGAGAGGAAGAAGAAAATCGGAAATATTAACCATTCTGTTGAGACTTCACCAAATCATAAGCAACAGCACTTTCCAAACAGGCAGCACAAGTTAAATCCCTCTGCCACAAAAAGCATTCCTTGACTGCCATCTAGCCTCCGGTAAGGAACCTACAAAAAAGAAGCTGAACGGAGGGGGAAGCATTCTGCCCATCTTCCTCCAAGATTTAAGAATGTTTTATAATTTTTTTTTAAATAGGTAGATGCTTTTAATAGAAAGTTTCTGATTTATTATAGAGCACAATAATAGACAGTAATCAACAGCAAGTATAAACAGTTACATAGAAGTAGGCTGAGGAAAAGCAGTCCTTTCTACTCATTGCTTCCAGTCTGTTTTCAGAAAAGTCTACTGATATCAGAAGTTCAGCATTACTTTTACAGTTTACCTACAAATAATGGAGCATTTTACACTATAAAGCAATATGTAATTGCTACACATACTCTTAACTGGCAAAAATAATCGCAAACGATTCTCACTCCAGTGACTTGCACTTGTACTAACAGCGTGAGGTTCAGCTTAGGGGAAAACAGCGAGAGGAAGACCTTGAGAATCAGGAGAAATTACAATTTAAGCAGATTGTTTCCTCATGACTTCTAGGTTACCAAACACCTTGGATGATAGATCTGCTCACTTCTAGGCACCTGTAAAGACAAGTCAGAGACAACCTCCTTCAATCTCCCCAAACGCATTTCAGTTTGGTTTTATAACCTCCTCTTAGGCACGGGCATCACCAGTGCATGTGAGAAAGCAACGCATGAAATACTGGAACCAAGTTATTTTAATTTCAAAAACCAATTTCCACAGAAAACCTGTATCAGTCACCTCAGGCTTCAAGTAAGTCCCAGGTGAGAATGGAGCCAAATCAAAACCTCAAAATCCAGAGGAACACCACGGACAGGGCTGCTACCAGGAAATCAGTTAAGTTTCCTCTGTATGTTAAGTTTTAATTATATCCTAGCTAGATTTTTGGCGTAATCTGAATATGACTTGTTACACGGCATTAATATGTTCTAGTCTTACAGAGTCAGCTTGTTTCTAATTAAAAACAAAACAATTCTCAAATACCTCCTAGATATTTGAGTAATTCTATTTTGATCAGTCTCTAAACGAATTGCTACCAACACAGGAAGGATCCTGTCACTTACCTGCACTGTCACAAAAGTACAGCCTCACTACATTATCCTGACATATTTCGACAGTGTGAATCAAGAACACAAAAACATTGAAACGCTGTTTGCTCATAACCACCTCATATGTGGAAAAATGGCGCTTTGTTAAATTTCCAGTCTCAAGGAGGATGACAATTAAGAGTCATAAGGTGGTATCAGCTCACAGTTGATATCAATATGGCCTGAATGCTACGTTAAGTGTTCTTGAAAAGTGTATCCCGTATTTAGAACTGTGGGGAAAGTAAGACGGAAACTGGGTGTGTGGGTGTACACATTTCACCCAGGAGGACCAAAGGTGTGAGTACTACAAAAGCAATTGACATCAACATGTACAAGACACTGCCCCTCCCCTAAATTTCTGATGTTTTGCACCGAAAATAATTCGGAAAAAGATTCAACACCAATGTTCCTATAACTTACTAAGACACAACTTTAGGTAAAGAGGAAAAGTAGAAGGAAACTGTGTGCCAATCTAGCTATTTTTAATTAAGTCATCTGTAAAATGTTCAGACCACCAGTTAGATGGGTTAGATGTATGTCTCAAACTGGTTTACATACTTCTTTAAAAAAACCTTTTTCTTGTTTATACTGATAACTTTGAAAAATACTCCAACTTTAAGACAACTGTTCTCTCTGGGCACGTGTTTACCAGCTCACTATGGTTTGACGATTCCCCAGGAGTAAGGAAAATAACATGTGAAACACAAAAATTCAGCAATACAGTTACATGAAGTACACTAGAGTAATCCTGAAGTTCTTCTGTTATTGAAAAGTGATGCTACTTGGTAGAATAAAGAAAGAATTTAAAAGCAATAGCTATAAACTCACATTAAAATATAACACTGGATATGCAGTTACCAACTCATACAGGAAACATAATTTATAAGCTTATGAAATATAAAAAGTGCTATTTTCTACCAATATTTAGTCTCATATTTCACACAACACCACATCAGCTGCTGCTGTCTCTCTCCCATACAAATCCAAAGCTGTCATTAACAGCTACCACAAATGAAACACAGGAATACAAGTGAAGTTGCCTTACTTGTTTTTACCAGCCAAAACAGCATGAGAAGATGTACTGTGCCAGTTCTGAATCAAGCAGCTCTCGAAGGCATATATGCTTTCTTATTCCAAAGGAAAAACATATAATTTGCCATAAAAGCTTGTTCACAAAATGTCATGCCTCTCAATGCCACACCACGAGAGGTTTGTGCACTGTAATATAGTCATATAACCTCTTAATGATATTTGACAGCAGGGACACATACATCACACAAGACACAGACAGAGATGCCATCTCATTAAGTAATTCAGTTTCTCACCACCTCCCAATGCTGTAACAGTTAAGCTCTGAAGTTGAAGACCAGAGTAGTGGTGGGAGGGTAGGCAGTGGCTAATTTCACTCTGAAGGCAGTACCTCTGAAATCACACTCTACTTGCACGACCATTTCCTTTCTCCACCATGAGCAGAAAACCGTCTGCAAGTGAACTCTGCAGAAAGAATGGCTGAGGAACCCTGCTAACAGAACATACTGAAACAAGTTTGTACTCAGCTCTGCCCACAAATATTATTTGTTCATAATGGATACTAAATGCAAAAAGGTGACACTGACTTTTGAGGCTTTGAAATCAGAAACAAGCAGTCTAACAGTTTTCCAATATAAATTGATATGCTGACCCGAAAGTTTTTTAGAAACTGTGAATATTAAAAAAAAAAGCCAGATATTTCTATACTTGTAATAGTGGAAAAATGAAAGTGATTATATCGACCTAATGAACACTATGAAGTTACAACAGAACAATTCAAGTGAGTCAGCATCATTTTTGTCAGATTCTGGAACATGGCACAAAGATTTCAGGACAAAAGAGCGTCAAACTTGGACATGACATTATCAGCTTCAGCAGAGGTTACCAGCAACACCAGCTTCAGATAAGTGCCACACAGATGCATGCCAATGAAAAACACCTTTAAAGATTGACATGTGTATTAGATTCCAACCCCAGAATCACTGTATTTGTGAGCAGGATGTCTGAACCATTTTACAAATCTTAGAAAACAGGGTAAAACAAAGGTCTTTTACATGGACATCGTAAGCAGAAATGGCAGTTTACTGAGATAACGTACTTCCAAGAAATCCTTTTGTATCAAGTAAAATTCAGACAGGTGTTTGCTATTTTCTAGAATGCATCAGTAAAAGCTAAAATCTCACAGAAGACTTCCTGGGCTACTCCGATGTCTCTTGCCAAGAAAAATATTGGACTACAAACCCAAAAGTCAGGCTTTCAAGTAAAGAAGCATGAAGAACCAATGAATTATTCAATCTGTCCTGCAGGTCAGGATTTCTTTGGTGATGAAGGTGACAAATGAAAATTCTTTGAGCAGAAGCAGAAAACGTAGAACTCCACCCACACGGTCCTTCCACATTAGTGATGCTATGTGCTATGCAGCTCTGTCCATAAAAATGGTCTCCGGTATGCTGGGCATGGAGGGAAATGGAGAAGGAGGTACAATACAAACTGCGAAGTATCAGACACCCTCTGGGTTTGGTCTTAGTTACTTCCCAGGAGGTTCACGGATACTTTTTTGTTTTCTACCATGAGTCCACAATCGAATGGACAGATATGCCACTGAGAATTTAATTATTACCCATAGAGATCTACATGTCTGCATCAGATAATTTCTCAAGTGCCTTTATCATTGGTTGGTTTGAATACTTTCTAGGTAATAGGTAGATAAAATGATCTGCCCCTGCAGTGGTACTACATTCTCACAGTCTCAGTACTGTGACACACTAATGAGTTCTAGTATCAATTCACATACCTATAGGGAGAGATCGCCTAGTTTCCTCCTCTCTGGTCCAGTTATGTCACAACAGTGGCCAGATAAAACTTGGCAGCAGCAAGAAGGGCTAATATGTCTAGGGTTTCACAGGCTTGTTAGGCAGCATCTTCAGTGCCAAAAAAAGGACCAGTTACTTCAAAGTCCAAATTACTCTAAGATAGATATGACACGATTCCCAAGATCAGAGCCATTATACTTAATTAAATATTGCTATACCACAAGAATAATGCCTTCTCCTTTCTTTCAACCTTACTCCCCCACTAAAGTACGGGGCGCCTAGTCACGTAGCAGGAATTTTTAAGTCTGTAATTAGTCATCACTGTATCAAATTCTCTAGCAAAGAAATAAATTTTTAAAAAACCTAAACATAAACAAATTTAGTAGTGCATATTTATTAATGACATAATGAATTCAGGTAAGAACGGCACTGACTGAGGTGAAACCATCGTTTGGTTTCAGGCACAGAACAAATTCAGACCTTTCTTAAGGAAGTGCCCAGCTGAAGCACACAAACTACTTTAAGGAAACATCGAAGCATACAATACGATTAATTCTCTGTATTAGCTTAAACTTTCGTTAGCCAAAAGACACATATTCTAATAAAGGAGGAAATGTAATTAGTCAACACTTCATCTGAGTACAGACTATAAAAAAACCACAAGTGCCTTTTTTTTTTTTAATGCTGTCCTCTGCTTTGAGAAAGATCTTCATTGTTCTTTGCTGAACCACATGAAGATTTTTGAGACAAAGATTTTAAACTGTTTCAGAAAATCTTAGGTACAGTCCGGACAAAGACCAGAACTGCTACTGAAAGTATGGTTTATGAAATAATACAGTCCACAAAAGCAGTGCTGCTTCAGAAACCTAACAGGTAACTCCCATGTACTCACATATATGAAAATTTACTCATTTGACCTTTGAAGAACAGCAGTACATGCTTTCTTAGTGAGAAGATCATGAAATACTGTTCTGAAATGAATACTGAATTGGCTGTAAATTCTAAGTTTCTATCAACACCGCTGCTAATATCTAAGACAGTAGCATGACATTTGCTTTTCACATTTTCGATGTTCTGACTTTACCTATACTTTCCTTCCATTAAAACATAAAACCAGTTCCACTACACTTCCTCTTATCACACACCAGCCAAACAAAGCATAGATAGCATACAATGTGTGAAAAAAATAAAGGCAGATGTGCTTTGAAGAAAGACTCCACGTTTGCAAGAAAGAGGCAGGACGGGGTCTGGGAACAAGCCACGTCAGAGGCACTGCTTAAAATCAGAGCTGTGATTAACAGGGAATAGCCGGGTATAAATCATAAGAAATCCTTCTCTTGAAGAATCTAAATTTGAATACAAGATACAAATATAACAATAATGTAATACATACTGATGATAAAAAATAAATAGTAATACTTCATGTTGATTCATCCATCATTCTAAAGATAGACAAATAAGACAAACTCCGTAAGACTCACTCAAGATCACAGAGTGGCAGATAAGCAGGTGAGATCCCTGTACTCATAGGTCATTTAACTATTTTCTATACTAATAGCAAGTATACTCAATCTAGCAGTGAACAAAAAATACTTAGTTGATTCTGCCTCTTACTGGGGAAAAAAAGAATGAACTGAATAGTGTGTAAGGTTTTCCTGATTGAAACATCCCTGCTAATGAAAGATTTTAATATCAACTTGCAGACAGAAAAGCAGATAAAAGACTAGGGAGAAAAAAAGCCTTAGATGTTGGAAATCTAGGGGCTTCAGTAATGGCTTATGCAAAAATACCATGAAAATCTAAGTAAATTTAAGAGTCTGTTTCAATAATAAAATTATATGTATATATATTCTTTCATATGAAAACACAGATTTTATATCAAAGCAGGGGTTTTCTGTTTCTTTTACATTCACCTTCAGCACCTTAAAACCTTAAGACACTTCACTTACAACATGAAAAGCAGAAAACCATATCAAATTTCATCTAGCTCATTAGATGGAAACTGCTTTTTACATGCGGATGAGACTCCAGTTAGGATGTGTGTTTCAGGCTACATTGCTTATACGTATATTGAACAGTATTTCCAGACAAAAATTAATGAAAGCAAAAGTGTACCAAGGTTGCTATACTAGATTGTAGTCCTAAGTTCTCATTCCAAGACATAGGAAAAAAACCAATCATGTTTCCTGCACTCTGAAGTGAAATGAATTGATTCCTGAGCAGCTATTTCGAAGATGATTGTGGAAATCGGACATTCAATCCTTCAGATGTGCAACTACCAGACTTCTACTGAGGGAATGCTAACCCTCTCAGCTGTTAACTGAATAGGTACAAGCAAGCAAAATACTAACACAACTTCCCCCTCCAATGAAACGTAACTCACCTATAGGAACTAAGAACTCAAAAATCTTTCAGCTTGGCTCTGTAAACTGTAAAGTTTTTTTGTTTAATGAAGACAGTTACATCACAATCACGAGCACAATTCAAACCCAGAGACACAGCAAATACGTAGATACATATTGAGCTTGTTCTTTGGGTTTGGATTTTTTTTTCCTTTCTTTCTGTAATCTAACTCTTTATTTTGTTTGCAAGGCTTTTTTGTCTTTAAACAATTGTAATCTAAGATTCATTAGTAACTACTCACTCCATGGCAGTGAATTGAAGATATATTTTAATTATAACACTTAAATTGGTCCCCGACCTAAAGCTAGCTAGCAACAGAACTGATGAAAGTCTGTATTAGAAAAATACACAAAAAACCACAAACAAAACACATCACAAGTTGTACCTCACATCGTTGAGCAGCTTTCTGCCATGAAACAGTAAAGCTGCCAGGTGTTAAAGCAGGCATCTGAAACACACGACATGAGCAAACAGTACAGCTAAATGTCAAATGAGAATACATGAAGACAAATACTGTCTATGTTGCCAATTTACAGAGCCATCACAACTGTTTGCTAAGCATCAGTCTTCTCACACAGAACTGCAGAAACAGCATCAGTGATTTGGTGCCTAGCAGCAAAAACCAACTGTTGAAAGGAGTATAAGGAATGCCAATGAAATGAACGCTTAACAACTCGAAGGGAGTTCAATTCTTAGAATATTAACCAATTGATTTGTTGCCTTCAAAACTGGAAACGAAACAAAAGTACAAGTAGTGGAATAAATTATTTTCTATTACACAATTAGAGAATAAAAACATTTTCATCCTGACAAGGTCTCAAAAAATGCACACACTACTTAGCCATAAGTTCCCATAGCCTCATCTTACGAGAGGTTATTTAGATTTGTGTAACTTTTAAGCCTTCAACACTAGATTGCACATTTTCTTCATACTTGTTGGCTCAGTTAGTGAAGAACAGAATGGTTGTCCTAAAAGAGGCCTTCCCCCGCCCACCCCACTATGTCCTTAAACCCAAGCTCTACTGAGACTAGCAAAGATACCTGCTTTTCTTCTCCCAAAAAATAGAACAAAAAGATTGAGTAGCCAGCAAGCTCCTTCCATTGTCTTCCTATTCTCGTTGCCATCCAGAAGCCCAGTTAAAAATCCCCTCTGCAAAAGTTGCATTTTCAAAGATGGTCAAAACGCTTCTAATCTAAGATTACCCATTAAGAACTGCACTGCCATCTGTAAAAAAGTTTATGAAAAGCATTTAGTATTTGTTGATACTAAGGATGATACAGCTTAAAAGACTAACACTAGAACAGCAGGATAGAAATTAAATAATGGTGAATTTTGCACTAAACACTACCAGTTACTCACCATCTAATTACCTGGATTGTTACTCAGCTGCATTGCTTCTACTCGCCCCAGTGTGATGTCACAGAAACTCCAGAACCAACTACCCACTTTGGAGATTTCTGTGGAAGTATTCATTCCAAGGGGCAGTCAAGCTAGCATTAGCTCAAGCACTCAAAATTCTGAAGTCTGACTCTTATCAATTGGACTTTGACACACAGTTATTAACTGCTTTTACCATCACCACACTAGGGGATAGAAACCACCTAATTTGATCACGTATCTCCCAGCAAGCAAAACATCTGATGTGCTGACTAATCACAGTAATTATTCTCAATGCCTTCAGTTCTATTTTTTTAATCTGTCTTTATACTCATTGCATGCAGAGAATAGGAAAAAAATGGAACAAAAGCTTACATTAACCTACCCAAGAACATAATTCTTCAGAAATTATGAAAAATTGTATCAAATTCTTCTGCCTCTTCAGATTAAAAACAATCAGTGTTTATAATCTTTAGGCTAAAGAAATCAAATATATCATGCTTTCTAGCATAAACAAGCAGCACGGGAAAAAAAACCTAAACGAAACCACACCACTAAAAGGCAATTCAACAAACATTTCAGAGCTATAATTTCCCCTCAAAAGCCAAGCTGACTGAAAAAACACATTTCTGCCTTGCAAAAATAAAAAATGTAATATTGACGTTTCTCTCATTTACCATAAAAAGTCACAGTACAGTAAGCACTGTAATTCTGGAACAGCACTAACAGGATAAAAATCAAAAGATGTAGAAGACACACATGACTTTCTAGATTCAACAGTGAGTCTTACTGATAACCTCTTCCTTTCTCCACTTCCTCAAAACGCCAGAAAGTTCATTCTTCCATTTTCAAGTCCTTTCTAAAAGCTATTTACTTTCAATGAAGGAAGCAATAAACCAAAGTGGTGAACAAAGACAGCAAAAGCTTCTAACGCACCTCTGCTCCACAAGGCTTACAACAGTTCCCGTCAATCAG
The DNA here is from genome assembly GCA_013398225.1 of Steatornis caripensis. Taxonomy (NCBI): domain Eukaryota; kingdom Metazoa; phylum Chordata; class Aves; order Caprimulgiformes; family Steatornithidae; genus Steatornis; species Steatornis caripensis. Next base: position 349,474 of record VZSC01000336.1, on the reverse strand, counting down.
AACACTGATTGACTATCAATTCATACACATGCACAAGTTGATGCAGAGGTCACATGTATGAAAAAAACCTAGATATGCAGTCCAAAAGGGGAAGTAGTGTCTCTCATTTGTTTTATAAATTTGACTGTATGTATCAAAAATCTTTATTTAAAATTTATAAAGGACAAAGTTAAAAAATTTCCTTTTTTTTCCTGGCATGTGCACGCATGCATCTGGGGTAAAGGGTGTTCATTTTTGCAGCGGCCTACATTAAACTTCTTTGTCCCCTATAAACATCAATAAAGCTACAAAGCTCATATTGGAAAAGTCTCAAACTGCTTTTCCAAGCTGGCCACAATTACCACAAAAAGTTAATAACCATTTCTAAACTCTTTTAAGCACTACATCCGAACATCATAATTTAAGACAAAAAGTAAACAATACCACAAGCAGCTGAAAAGATATCAGGCATTTGTATGTATTTACACATAAAAATATAGTCACATAGCTATGCCAAATGTTATGGGGAAATTTCTGTTGTTCTGCTCTTGGGATGGAGCAGGCAACCCTAATAAAATTACAAATCAACATCTGAGTAGGTGCCACAAACTCTGTCCAAGTCTGAAACTGGTATCTACATTACTAAATTGGCAGTGGTGACACAGTACCTAACACGCCTGAAACACATGAAGCACAACACATTGATTACACCAAATTATTTTTGTTAGAAGTTCTGATTGTTAGTAACATGTTAATAAAATTTGAGTTGCTTAATTCAAAAGACTACTCAGATAAACGAATATGAACAGTGAAAAGGGAAGGACAGACAGACAGTATTTTCCTGAGGCCCACCGAAATCCTAAGGCTGTCTCTGACCTCACCTGCAGAGTCACAGCACTGCAACAACTCTCCATCCATTCTTCAGATCAAATGATGTTTCTTGCAGATTAGTTACAAGTTTAGCAGTAACAAAAAAAGTTGTTATTCATCTTGTGTACTGCATTTGAGACATATCAAGAGTCCTGCTACAGTGAGTTACAGTTAGGCATCTACCTTAAAGATTCTACGCTTGAACAAACTGAGAAACCAAAATAAACTTTGGTTCAAAAGGGTCCTATACATATACAGCACAGAAACAAGATGATGGAAGAAGTCAGATAGACAACAGCCATTTCCTTACTTTTTCACTCCTAGGTTCAGAAATTGGTAGGAGGTATTTAGCCTAACATCTGCAAAAATTAATTAATTCATTCTTTGTGAGCACTACCATGAGATTGCATAAGCAAGGATCTGTTCTACCCTAACTTGAGAATAAGGAAAAAAAAGTATGTAAACAGCCTAATGAAGGTCACCTGTCCAGAAACAGGAGTTGCTAAACAAGAAGTTTCAGAAAGCTGTCAACTACAGAGGAAAGAGGAAACAGGAAACAATTATCCAGTAAAAATTACATTAATTCTGTTTTTTAAATATATTTAATAAGCAATAAACTCAAAACACTGTAATTATGCAAGTTATGCATATAAATACATACTATGCTGTTCATTTCTGAAGATTCGTAACTTCCACAGGGATGGACACTTCCAATAGGTTCCAGTCCTTCTTCATCCCACATGTATGTGCCATCAGAGCTGTCAGATGGAGAAAGCTCAAAAGAGGACCCAGTTCTGTAATTCATCTCTGCAGAAATCACGTTCTCGGCAGTAAGCTTTGTGCTTTCACTGTTGTCATCCACTCCTTGAAGAAAACAGGAATAGTCAAGATTCCAAAAACAATCCAATAGGTGAAAAACTAAAATTAAGATGTGCATTATTGGGGCATTAACTTTTCTGAAACCGTACTGTAACAGAAATATCTGAAAGCATTCTACAGTATTGTTCACTTGTCCCAGAGTGGAAAAAGCTCAAGCTGGTTTGGTAGCTACGACTAAGTATGCTTCCAACCTACATCTTTGCTAGTCTTTTACACTGCATTCATTCACTCATCATGAAAGCTACTTCCTAGAACTCTATCTTTTTAATGTATTAGAAGGTGGGTCCAAAATCAGATCCTTTGGATGCAATCTTTCAACTGTAACTTCTCTCAAAACAAGTATGTACTATGAGAAGCTTATTAGAGACTTGAAAACATGGCTTTTAAAAACATCTTCTGTCTCTTCCACTAATTTTTTAAAGAATTAACATAGCATGCTGCTAGAAAAACAAGAAACCAAAAATAACAGTTACATTCGTATTTATAATTTAACTGATTTAATCAGACACCCCACACCTATTCCCACTACTTAGAAGCGGTTTACAGCTGTTCTCTGCCTACAGAGGCAGGGCAGGGTATGCAGGGGAAAGAAATTTTATGAAAAGATCACCAGTCCAGAGAAATGAATGGCAAAGCAAGTATATGAAGAATTCCACAACCCTACCAGAAGTGTGGTTAAAGGAGGTATCAGTCATTCTTAGCCTGAAGAAAAAAGAGCTCTTCCAAGTCATACCTGGGAAAGATAACTATCATGCAGAAAAAGCACTGGAAGAACATAAATGGGCCAGCACAGAGCCAAGTTCCATTCTGAAACAATTCACAAGCAATGGGTAATTATATAAAACAACTTAATTACAGTCCCAGAACCTTGATTTAGTACCTAAAATTTCAAACATAACATAAGGTATTTACCAGACACGTTTATATCAAGCCAGTCATCAGCATTACAGCAAGATCCTCCACTTTCCTTGAGAGAAGTGAACGGCTCAATGGACGTTATGCTCCCATGCTCTAATTCTTGAAGGCAGCTCTCCTTTTGTTGCATTTGTATCGTTCTGTTTGGGTCTTCTATATCTATGAAATCATCACTGAAGTCTTCACTCAAATCATTTTTTTCAGAGGATGACAAAGAAGATATAGAAATTTCATCTCCATCATCGCTCATACACATGACTTTTGACCCATGTTCTCCCATACTCTCATGTAGGCCCTCATCTGATTCTGTTCTTTGAGCACTGCTCTCTATAATACTATTTTTCTCAATTGCTCTATTAATATTTGTTGAAATTTCAGAGTTCTCCACAGAGCACGTGTCAGAAGTTGTACTTTTGCTGCCATCCACAACAATATTTCCAGCAAATCGCTGCCTGGTAGGCTTCAGCAGAGAAGGGCGACTTAATCTGTATCCGAAAGAAGGTGCTGACCCAGATCCGTTTGACAGTGGGGGCTTCTTTGAACAAGGGGCTGACAAACCAGAGTAGGGCCTGGTAAATCCATACTTCATAGGTTCATTGCCATTGGGTACATCCAACTGACGTGCATTTCTGGACAACAAAGTTGACCTCTGAGATGTCCTGGCAGCTAGATTTTGACTATGATAAGACCTTGTAAGATCCACAGCTTTATTAAAGGAATGTGACCTGGTTAAAGATGCAGCAGGAAGGAAAGAATTCTGAATGGAATGTGAAAAACTTTGTGATCTTACCATTTTTTCACAGGAAAAAGCCTTCCTACTGTCTGTAGATTGTGCCAGGCTTTCTCCTGAACTTGTCCTTGTGGCACCTGAATTAGCTCTAGGTCTCTGCAAGCCTACCACCGGCCTATTTCCATAAAATCCATTCAAATGTGATTTTGGAGCACTGAGTCCAGAATATGACGTCCTTCCTGACAGGGTACCTTTGGCGAATTTTGCTGAACTAGAAAGTCCAGGCAAAGACTTTGGGTTTAATTCCTCAGTAGAAGATACAAACATACTGGTTGGCTTTGCTGCTTTTGATGCAACTGAAGCAGTAGTGTTCAAGCCCACCCTGAGCACATCATTACCCAATGCTCCTTGAGAATGACAATACTTCTCTGAATCAATTAATTTTTCATTACAGTTATTTTTAGAGTTGCTCTCTCTCTCATTTTGATCATCAAGTTGATAGTTATTCAGTTTTTTCCAGTTGAAAGAAAAGGAAGACGTGCGAACAGTGCCATTGTGCTTGCCGAAATTTTTGCCACCATTATTCCCTGCTAAACTAACAGCCGTCCCGTTTGGCATAGGTTGCAAGACACTTCCTAAAGTTTTCGTTCCATATTTCGGTAGCCTGGAAACCAAGGATGTCCTGTTTTGATTTTTTTCTTCCATGAGCTATTGGGTACATCGGTCCTTTCAGGCTGCTTGAATCTAAGGAAAAGAAAGAATACGTTAGACCTGAATCAACCACACATCAATCAACATGATGTTATGTACATTTGCATGTATGTTTACTACATTCCTGTGCCTAACTATACCACGACGATACAAAGTAACTCATACAAATTTTGTGCACTCCAGAGAAATATCTGTTACCAGCAGTTATTTGGCAGATCACACCTCCCTTCCCCAATTTTTGTTCTCTAGACAAACTGCTGGTTTTTTTCCCCCTTCCTTTAGAAATTTATAAGATAAGCTTAGAAAAGGGTTGGGTTTTTTCCCCATTTACCTATTTTGAGCAGCAAACCAAATTTTTCAATATAAGACTTTGTATTTAAAAAACTATGAATTGATCATAGCACAAACTTGAGGTCAGCAACATAAAACTGCAAAAAAAATTCTGATTAAAAGCTAATTTTTTTAAAATTTTTTTTTTCAGTTTCCCCAATGTCTATGTTATAAGATACAAAGTAATCACTCACCATCCACCTTCACCACAGCATTTTTTTTTCCCAGATCTCATTAATATCCCCAACTCATGATGAAAATTCCTAGCCATTTTTTCCCCTCTTTGTATGGAAACTGTAGTCTATTTTGTTCATCTTACTCATATATAGGACTTTGCATAAGTCATTGCATAAGGTCAGTGTTAGTAAGTGAATTCAAGTGTTTTACTCCTGGGCAGTGATACATGCACACATAACCCTACCTACAAAAGTATGAGATAAAAATACAATATAGCATGCATTCCCTTGTATCTTGAATTTCATTCCCATCCACCTGATTTGCAACACAGGGGACTCCACTGCAGTCTTTAATAAAGATTTCTTGTATCTCAACTTCTGTAATTTTTGGTCTATTTTATATTACACTTATTTTAAAAGCCGTATCTGCTTTACAGACATACCTTTGCCTCAAAAATTTTTGCCTGGAGAATTTCAATCTCCTTGCTTAGATATACTGCTTTTTGTTTCTTCCACTTATCCACATGTCATCCTACTATTGGGACAATTAACTATGTCTGTATCACCCTTTTGGATGGCGCCTAGTCTGTTGTTTTTCCTGGCTATACAACATGAACAATTTGTCTAAATGCTATCATTATTAAAGACTTGCATTTCAGACAGTAAAGCCTTGAGAAGTCCCCAAGTTTCAATCTTTCATCTTATGATAAAGTTTACTCTAGCATTAAATTCTCTATTTGCAAGACCAGGTCTGTGTTTTTTCAAGACCGTTGTAAAAGGGTATCTTGCTTTTGCTAGCCTGGATTTTATGTTTTTGTCAGCTCCACCCACTGGTCTTACAACGGTGTCAAGACACCAAATTTCAGTCGTTCACATGTTATTCCCTGAAGCTATTACCCGTGTTTCTCTTTTCACAGACCTACACGCAGCTGGCAGGACCGAAAAAAAACCATGAAAATTTTTGAACCATGGCAATCATGATGACAATGAACACACAGCAAGTAACACGATAGTTAATCAAGGCACAGAAAATATCTTGTGTAACCACAGCAAGCATTACCTTAAAGCGAGTCACTCCCCAAGGTGCAAGACCTCACTAAGAAACGCTTCAGATAAAATCAAAGTGGCATTAAATCCACCCAAACTGAAGTACCCTTAGGATTTTGTAAATGAATAGGACACCCTAGAGCTGTACTTCTGGAAGTAGATCTAAGTTAAAAAGATACAAAGAGAAACATACAGAGATGTGCCTTTTTAGGGGCTTCTAACCTGAAGAAAGTTAATCAGCATCCACACCCTGCAAGTGGTAGAGTGCATTTCTATTCAGAAACACACAACTCCAGAGTTTTCAAATACTTGGGGAATTCTTGCACGCCAAAAACGGATCCCTCACCGAGGCGTACAAAGAAGCACACAAGTACTTCCACCCTCAGTGACAGAAAAACATTTATTTCATTATGCATAGTACAGGCCTGCACGTGGATTTTGGCATCTAATGTTAGACTTCTCTCAAAAACACTATGACCAACATCACCTACTAAGAAAAGCATTCACAGTATCTCATTCGTGTAACTGCACCCATAAAAAAGAAACTTGCCTATAGTGTACCTGCATACCTTGCAAATGAAAAAATCATATGCTTTAATATCAAACACCAACCTCAAAGACATTTATGTTATGTCAAATATATACAGTAAATGTAATAAAGTACACCTTTTTTTAAAAAAAAAACCTACATGCATTTAAAAATGGCCTTTACCATCACAACGCATTCATCGACAGCAAGCATCATACTGCAGATACATCAAAAGATAGCCCAACTCTAACAAAAAGGCTCAAGTCTCAAAGAAATATTCCAAATTAAAAAGTTAAATTAGAAAGCAGCTAATTTATGCTTTACAGATTAATTCCCTTTTCACATCTATCTACCACCTCTTAGGTGACTGCAAAATTTAAATGAGGCCATTTAATGAGATTACTTTACTCCTCCACCAAGCGCTGCAAATTAAACTTGAAAAGAAGACCTTTCAGTTCTCTAGGAAGGGTGCTTGCTAATTTATCCTTAATTAGGGAAGGACAAAACATTATCTTGAAGAAAACTGTACTGATTTCTTAAAACACTTCAGATAATTTAATTAGAAGACTACCTACAAGCAATACATGTCTGTGTTTTGTTAGCTACATAACTATTCTGTTACCTTTTAGATTTTAGGTTGCATTTGTTTGGTTGAAATACAATGCTGCCAAAAAAAAAAAAAAAAAAAAAAAAA
>VZSC01000336.1:224969-320094 GCA_013398225.1 Steatornis caripensis | reverse complement strand
TCCTCTTGACATCCACCCTTTAGATATTTGTAAGCATTGATCAGATCTCCTCTCAGCCTTCTCTTTTCCAGGCTGAACAGACCCAGCTCTCTCAGCCTTTCCTCATACAAGAGATGCTCCACTCCCCTAATCAACTTCGTGGCCCTCCGCTGGACTCTCTCCAGTAGTTCCCTGTCTCTCTTGTACTGGGGAGCCCAGAACTGGACACAGTACTCCAGATGCGGCCTCACCAGGGCAGAGGAGAGGGGGAGGATCACCTCCCTCGACCTGCTGGCCACACTCTTCTTAATGCACCCCAGGATGCCATTGGCCTTCCTGGCCCCAAGGGCACACTGCTGGCTCATGGTGAGCCTGTTGTCCACCAGCACTCCCAGGTCCTTCTCTGCAGAAGGGAAAAGCATCTAGAGAATGTAAGTGGATAATTAGAGGATTCCTAAATAGCAACCCTGGGCTGTCGGAGAGAAAATTTGTACAGGTTGCTAGTGTTTGCTCCTCCAAGTGGGGTTGGTTAGCCCATCTCAGCACACGGCGGAGGATAAGCTGTCACTGTGTCTCCAAGGTCCTTCGTCAACACTGAATCTTGCTGGAAACTCTTTTCAAAGTCAAACATAGCTCAGCTGCAATGAGTGTTAAGTACTTGCTTTCCTGTCAAGTAAGAAAGCTGAATTCTTACAAAGGAAAAATAGAAGTTTTATTCTTTAAGCTAGCACCTGCCACTGATTCATGGACTTCTGAAGACATTGTCCCAAGCGATTCTGACAGTCTCCTGAAATACTGGCACCAGAGATTCAGTCGCTGCTCTATCTAGTAAAGCACTTAGTGAGGTTCTGCTGTACGTTTAAGCCAGGAGATGTGGAAGGTGTTTGAGTCACTAATTGCTAGGTGTAGACAGCAGCAAGCTGGAAAGAGACTAAACTATTTTAGAAATGCATGCAATAAATAATAATGGGTATGCTTTAGAGAGTTGTCACAAGGCTCAAGGACAAATTCTAAACAGCATGACTCTGGCATTTTAATGGCTAAAAATATGTCATCAATCTATATTTTGAAATAGAAAATGCTGGCAGACAGAAAGTTACATGCAAAATTATGAGTGAGTAAAACTGCTGCTCTTTCAGTCTCACTATAAAGACAGCTATGAAAAATACTTTGTGCTCTATGTCCTTTGAAATCAAGGAACTCCTTGTGCTCTGCAAGCATGAATGTATCCTCAGAACACATTTTAATAGAGTTAAGGCTACTTCTAATTAATTTTAAATAAACTGAGGCACAGAAATGTGCCAGGATCAAGCTGGCAAGCTAGTGGCAGAGACAAAGCTGGAATTGGTACGTTCAGGACTGACCCGTGCAATACCCAGTATGAAACTGTCCCACACCAAAANGAGGCACAGAAATGTGCCAGGATCAAGCTGGCAAGCTAGTGGCAGAGACAAAGCTGGAATTGGTACGTTCAGGACTGACCCATGCAATACCCGGTATGAAACTGTCCCACACCAAACTGGTGTAGAGAAAGAACATAAAATTCAATACACTGAGTGTAAGAAAGCTTTAACAGTAATAACCACAAGTAAATTATGAAATATTTGTGGATATTTGCCTAAATGTTGGTGATGCAGAACTAACTCCAGCTGCAGTGATGGACATAATGAAAGTATTATTAGATAAGTGCTTAGAAAATGGTAAAGCTACAAACAAAGAATGCACAGATAGGTGGATAAGCTTCTAGGGAATGTCTGGCTTTCTTCCATCCTTTAATATAATCTTAAACTGTTTATGTGATTGCAAACATGTTTTAGATGTCTGTTGCGTTTTTTTATGCTACATTTTTACAATCTATTGCAATCCTTTTTAAAGAACAGTACAATACTCTGGCAACAAGACCCTTTAAGTTCCAAGAAAAAGTGGGGACAAATATTTTAGAGAATTCAATCAGTAATATAATGACAGCTGCTGGGTTTGCATACAGTATCTCTGGGTAAAGGAGGGTCTTGGTGAAAGAGGAACGTTCTAAATAATTAACTTACTAAAGTGAGAATGGTACTACCTGAACTATGGCTTTTCCAATGCATGCCGTGATGGGCGTTGTTGTATGTTTACAATATTTCATTCCTACTAAGACTCCAGAGTCCACTGCTGTGAAAGTAACATTCAAAGTTACACACCTTTGCATGGAATATAATTTTCTTTGTGTTCATCAGAAACCATTTAAGGAAAAAAAGTTCTCCTTTCGGAGTCAGAATTTCTAATCATAACTAGCTCAAGACACACTGAGGTATCCAGAGGGAAAGGGGTTTGGAGGCTTCTTCGTCATAAAAAAAGAGATACCTTATTAGTCCTGTGAAAATCTTCAAAGGTGACAACCCGCATTAATGTGAAAATTCAGCAACTTCAATTCCCTTACTGATTCCAAAATACTTCACAAGAGAGAAATCAGATGGAAAAAGATTTTTATGTTAATTTTCTTTAGGACAGAACTCTTTACAGGTATGATCGCCTATATAAATAACTGTACCCTTCAACCTGGCAGAGGTAGTGTGATAGTGTGCATTAAAGGCGACGTGTTTCAATACTAAGAAAACAGTAGCATGTGCTGCTGATACATCTAAAACATGAGCAGTATTGCAGACTCCAGCCAAGAGAAACAAGCCTTAGTTTTCCCTGGAGTTGTGCTTCTCTTATAGTCCCAGAGTCCTGAAGGTCTTTTGCTTGTGGAAAGCATAGAAGCAGCTGCAGAAAAGAATATTAAGAGTTATTTCTCTAGATGCAGATGACCTGGAGTCGTCCAAAGATGGGCAAGAACAGAGGGGAATAAGAGATTAGAAAGAAGGGGAAACAGAAAAGTACAAAATGAGACAGAAAAAGGTTTTCCAAATCAGGAGGAGAAGGCAACCCTGTTAGCAAGTGAAGATCAGGTCTCATGAAATACTGAAGAGAAAAGTAAAATAATAGGCCTTCGATTTTCCCCGGAGTGGTGGAAGCGCCAACTTTGCACTCACTTCATGCTGCTTTTAATTCCTGATGCTAATGCAGGGGCATCCCCTAGCTAGCTAGATACACAAGAGTATCACTGGAGAGACACAATTACGATCTCTAAAATTTTACACCCGAGGCCAATTTTAAGTACTTAGCTAAATGTGTAGTTTGCATATTCAGTGAATGAATTAAAACGTACGTATCAGATAGGAACATAAGATCTGTTTTCTGTATCAGTGTTTACAGGTACACGCGAATCTCTTTTAGTTTGTTAGTCGCTGAATGAATAGGTGCCATTTCATGAGTCACAGAAGTCTGTTGTCCTTTTAAATACAGAAATGCTTACCTGGCAATTCTAATAAATTAAAGCCATTTAATACATAAAGCCAAGGTTACTGGCTTTTTTAAAAAAAACTTGAGCAAGGATCTGCAGTCCTGTGACACTTACAGTTCTATCCTGCTCCTCCCAGGTACACATCATAGATTTAATATCAGCCTGGGTAATACTTCAAACATAATTTAAGTGGATGCATTCTATACACTTATTTTCTGTAGGTTCATGATGGATATGCAAACATTTACCATCCTCATAAGCTTTCGACTTAAGCACAGTGAATCTACGGAATTGTTGCTTAAATTAATATAGTCCTATAAATAAATTTTATACTTTAGGATTTTGGTTAAGGGCATATTGGAAGACACTACAATTTTTCCTGCAGCCCCAACGAGTCTTTATTAAAACAAATTCACCTATAGAGATCATAAAAATCAGTCAGCTGCCTGCTTTCTTCACCAAGTTGTTGGACAAAAGTATGTGGAGACCAGCTTACAGAGGGGGCCAAAGCAAACATCCACTCTATCAATAAAAGTTAATTTGGAATGAAAAATGACGCACAAATATATTGATGGATCTTTTCAGATCTTTCTGTGATTAATAATTCAGCAAAGGGTGATTTGGGCCTCTTATAAATTTAGAAAACTATGACGATAAAGGTACCGTATTAAGATACCTGAAAACCAAAATCCTGCATGTATAAATTACTTAGGAACAACTTTAAGGAATATATTGCACTGCCAACATATCTCTCCTCTGAGCTAAGAAATCGTCTTCAGAGGAAAAGGCAGTTCAAGATCCACATCTAATTAGGCTATGGCCTTTTTGCCAAAACTACTAACATAACATTCAACGTTACAGAATAAAGAGCACGCGGTCACAAGACGGAAATGCTGATAACCACTGAGGATACCAGTTTTCACTGGAAGTTTGAGCACTGAGGACTAGACTAGGACTATCAAACTTACTCTGTTGCTCTTTTAATAGCCATCTGACCATATCGTCTGTCAGAAATAATACATCATCTTCGCTGAGATGTGACCCAGTTGGTGACTGCGAATTGAATCGCACTATATTCCCTTTACTACTCCTATGAGATAAGGACCCTATTATCCATTACCTCTGTCTTTCTAGAGCATGTAACTTCTTACGAAATCCACTCATTCGAAAGCTAATAGTATGTTTAAAGCTCTATATTTGGTCGTCTTCAGTCACTGCCAAGAGGGAATGAAGTTAACACTAAAAGTTCATCCATGTGTATAGTAAACAGACAGAATAAAAACAGAGTAGTGAGAGTGGTTTTTACATTTGGTGTGCAACAGTGAGTTCTGTAAAAGCATATACACAGGTCAGAATAGATTTCCTTATCAAAATACAGTCAACTGCATTACAGCAGGAGACTACAGTTTGATTAGGGTAGTAAATTTTATATTGGTCAGCTTACAAATAAACCAGGGGGAAGAACGAGAAGGAAGGAATGTGCTGGAGATCTGCTGTCTACAAAGATGTTTATTTTCTTCTGACAGGAAAAAATTATCGTTATTACAGGTCTGGTGCTTTCTTGTTTGCATTTAACTTTAGGAGTATAAACTAGATCCATATTTTGGTTTTAAGTTTATTTTTATCCTTCATTCTCATGCCTTGATTTTTTTACATCAATTTATATATAAAAAATATATATTATATATATTTATGTACATACCTTGCCAGCTTGTTCTTAGGGAAATTAATTCAAGCACTCAGTCCCATTGGCTACTCGGAGGCTTGGCAAATGTACACCATCGCTGAGCCATTTCAGTCATTGCTTTTAACTGCTTTACAGGCCATCAGCTTATGGAAATATTGAGACGGAGTAAGTCATGCCTTGCTAATGCCCGTTTTTTTAAAAGCAAAAGATGAGAGAAGAAAACTAAGGCAGAGAAGGAAAAAGAGGTTTCCCCAGCTTTTTTTTTGCTGGTGGAGATGAGACCGCAATCTCAATATTCCTTCTCTCTGGCTTATCTCATCAACGTATATCCCTGGATCAGGCCCAGCAATGATGCAGTTTTGAGGAGGGTGTGGGGGGAAGCACATGGACTGCTCCAAATCCCAGGGATAGTAAAGATGGCAAAGATGACAGTAAAATTCCTTCCATCCTCCCAGCCTTTCTCCACAGCCACTTCCCACTCTTTTTAATGACTTCAAAAGACATAAGGAGCTGAGTCATTTCCCCATTACCCTGCCTGCTAGCTAGTTCTAATTGCCAGCACATCAATTATGATCCATTAATTTCTGGTTCCATTCTTCCCTTGTTTACCAGACATGATGTCAACCCAGTCCTTGGGTTCTATCAGTAGATGTTTTTCTTTTTGTTAGTTCAGTAAGCCACCCTCTCCACCATCTCTCTCAGCAACCATTCATATAGGCAAATAGGACACTTTATGAAACATCTCTCACTTAAAAGTCCAGCTTACGCTTTGGTTTGGCCCAATAAGACCTCAGCAATTACAAGAAAATCTAGAATGCCGGTGTCTCCTAAGAATTGAACATCTTTGCTCTATTTAAATGTTAAAGCTAATGCCGTTACAATTTCAAATTATCCCACCCTCCGGACGTGCAATAACATTTAAGTAGGAAAAGTATTATCTGCTGTGTTCGCTTTGACAACTGTTTCACTCCTGAATGCTCCTGGTACCGAGAGTATTTCCGCAAGGGCGGTATTGGTTTTATTCATCCACTAGATGCAGCATGTCAAGTCATTCGTTTCACATTACACTCTAATTAAAAAATAAACCTGTAGTATGACAAGTTAGGTTCAAAAATCTCTGAAGGACAGACCTGCATACAGCAGATCAGCTGATACTCGGTGCCCTCAACTACGACTTATTCCTATTCTCTTAAATTACATTCTACCGGCTGATCAGTTCATAAAGTAAATGGACAGCTGCAGGAGAGAGCAGACATTTTAATAGCAGAGTGCTGTAGACATGGCTGACTGCCAAAGAACACATTGTTAAAGCAAGCAGCATAAAATGAAAAATGAAGATATTGGCACCAAGACCCACTGCTAAGAGCTGAGGGTCAGTAAAGAACACAGCAATAATCTACAAGATTTTTTTCCACTAGATTAAATTTAGGACAGGCAAAGCATCCTTGCTTTGGAGAAGCGTTCTGCAGTGCTGGGAATGGAGGCGAGTCTCAAAACAAACATAAAAGACCCTGTTGGCTGTCCTGGCCGCCGCCGCTTCTCTTCTTGGCCCATTAGCAATTTGGTACAATCCTTCTTTATAGCACAACTGTCGCAGCTGGACGCAACACTGCTCAGATCAGTTCTGAAATGTAGTTCGTTGATAATCAATATATATTTTAATGTACGCATTTTATTTGATACTCTATGTTGTTTTGTTTATTTGAAAAACATCAGCAATTTCTTGAAATTGCCTTTTGCCTGCAACAGATACAGAATAACAGCAGCGAGGCAAAAGAATATATTCAGCCGCTCCTTCCTCAGTAGCTGCCACCGTTATCACCAGTTGACATACATTGCATGTGAAAACGGTTTTGAGAAATTCTGCAGTTAAGTGGCTGAGCATTCATTATTCAGAAAACTCCAAACACGACTGCACACCCCTTCCTCTGGGTACACACATTGTGCTCCAGTCCTTACTTACTTATCATCATGTACCGCTAATCAAACAGTATCATGTTTTTTTTATTGCTGTCCTACACAGTGACTACAGCATAGCCTGTGACGCGCCTTTATTCCCCTCAGTAATTCTATTGTCACTGTGACCCACTGCCTCTTTATTGACTCTGACTTCTTTATGTAAGTTGCATTTTACTCCACAGATGCATTTAGGTGGTTTGTTAGCATCTGTGTACCATCCCATTCATTTCTGTGCCTGAGAGTACTCCTTCCATTGGAGCAATTTAGAGCTGAAACAATTAAGCGAACAGCTACAAATTGAGATGGTGAGACTCTTCAACAACATCTTGCAGGACCTGTGACTTAATATTACAGTATAATCCTGAACATTTTTTTGCTTGTTTGTTTATATGGAGTCTGTCTAGGAGTATTCCCAGTGGTCCCTGGAGAGCACAGCTAAGAATTAGAAGTCTTCTCGACCTGTGGCTGTTCACATGCAACAGGCTATCGGAGCTACAGGTGTCATGACTTGGAATCATTTAGCCAAAACCAAAGGTATGAAATGTGGCCCGTGTGTGTGCCAGGAAATCTTGTCAGCTCAATGCAGTGAGATTTTCTCTTGCCAAAGCAAAGCAGCTCTGGAATTTCTAAGGTGAATCACAAAGAATGTTCTTCTGTAAATTTTTATTATAAAGCAGGAACATTACTGACACTTTCAGTGATTTACAAAGTTCATAGGGATTGAGCCTGAACATCTTCAGCGCAGCATTCGTTACTCTTCTGTGCTAGTGGAGCATAGCTCAGCATTCCCTATGTTGTACGAGGCAAGAAAGCAATGTGTCTGTGATTATCGCCAATGACAGAGCCAACCCTGCCAGATGAGGTGATGAGAAGACGGAGAGGAGGGGAGATGTACTAAGCCATGTGATGGCAAACACGTCACAGGACGTGGGAGCTTTTGTGCCACATCCAACCATGCTCACATGGGAGAGGAGACTCCCTTGGGTTTTTTTCTTTCCTCTTCATGCCAGCTAAACCCAGGGTATTTACTTGTTGCTTCAGACTATAATTGCAACCTCAATGGACAGGTTGTGATTCTTACACTTTAAGGTTAGGACTTTAATGTAAGGTATTTGTCTGAACCTGCTCCAGATTATTTTTAGACACCAGGAGTGAATTACTGTTATGAATAAAGCTGCTTTCAGACATTCTGAATTATCAAACTATACAGAAGAGCTTGGGAAATATTACTGATTTCTTTTCGGCGGCTTAATACAAGCAGATGAAACGGGAGGAAAAAATTTAGCCTTTTTCACATTACACGTTTTAACAGGAAAGTGTGTGATATTTGTACCATCACCTAACTTCTCTTATGCAAATCATCTCAACAGGGTATGAAAAGAAAAATTGTGGATTCATTCTCCTAAGCTTCCTACATGAAAGTTTTGGCTTGGATGACCCTATGTCCGACGCCCTAATCAAAAGGTGTTTTAAAATGCAAGCCTCTAAGATACATAACCGGATATAGAAACTGCATCTATATGGGTTTTTTGGCTTGTCCATACTGGCCATAATTGATTGCGACTGTTCACTCCCTTTATTTCAGAGCAGTCAGAGAACGTGGGTCAATTTCTCATTAGAAAACTGAATTGCATTTGCATTATGTTAATACAGGTGAAGAAACAGGATGAATATAAGGAAAGACAAAAATCTGGCACAGAAAAATCAATCTAACTCTGCTTAGGCACGCCTGCCTTGTCCTGGCTGTGCAAATCAGGCTGATAGAAATATAGATATTAAGCTTCTTTCCATTTTAAGCAGTGTTATTAAAAAGACCTGAAAAGTGGGACAACTTAGCAGCTTAATATCATTCTAACACAACATCGAGACTAATCTCTAACATGTTTTTTCAGGGCACTCCTTCTCCGGGTTCTCTGCCGACACCCTTTCCCCCAGCCCTGTCTCGGCAAGGGAAGATCTAGGTCCTGGAGTGATTGAGGTCACTGGGACAGCCGCAGCGACACAATCACAACACTGCAAACCACAGGCGTTTGAGTCCACCGTAGCTGACAAAGTCACAGCCGCTGGCTGGCCCACGCTGGGGGAGGGAGGAGACCCAGACAGTCTCACAGCTGAGCGAGCCAGCCATCAATACAGATGCCCCAAGGCCCGCAAACACAGTTTCTCACTGATCCTCAGTCCCTTTGAGAGTGCTTTTGTCGTTTGTCACTAGGATGTCTGACAAGAAAAACACCACAACTGGTAGTTAAGTGAATATATTAAAAAGGCTACAGCAACAGACCCTTTTCTGGGGGTTGTATGGAATAGGCTACCTATAACCAGGGGCTGAAGATTGAAGGCTAATAATAATCTTTATCCTAATACCTTGTACACATATTATTGCTGATAAAGTTGAACTACCAATAAAAAAGGCAATTTTAAAGAAAAAATTGAAACACAGGCATAAATTAGTGAAGCTGAAATCAAATATAACAGTTACAACAATAACAAGTGCAATTAAGAATATCAATTTCTTGCATCTTCTAGAGATGAGACTCTCAGAGTAATAAAAGTAATGTACATACCAAGTGTGTTCAAGGTTAAAGTAACACCAAGGCTCACATATCCCAGTTCCTCCGCCTTCTGAAATCCTCTCTTAAATTTTAAGGCTTGAGTGACATCTGCTGTTGAAGACCTATTTAATTAATTAGTTGCAATTTAACAGATACTCTCTCTAAGCGAACAGATCTTCCACAGAGTTTCTGATATTCTATTCTATTTGTGAAGTTCCCTACGACCATGGGAACCCTTTAATCCGATCAGAAAACCTCCGAGACTGAGCTCTTTTGTTGTTCTAGTCATCCGACAAGCTGTTAAATCACTCTTGTTTTTTTAAAGCAACAGAAATTTTCTCTCCGCCTTGCTTCCTGCCCTTATTTTAATACATGGAAATTGCATGAGCTCATGGTTTAACTGCCAATAATGCATTGGAATTCATCAGTAGAATACCAAGATGGCGTTTATGATGAAAAAGCAACCACGACAAAAAGCTTTGTGTAAAATGATCCCAAAACTTACTAAATTTAAGCTTCTGTGCTCTTACAATAGCCTTTAAGGAGGACTAGCAGAAGAAAGTACACTAAAGATTACCGTCATTAATTAATCTGTGGTTCCCTTTCATGTTCGACCTTAATGCTCCTGAGAGTGGAACAGAAAGACCAACAGGCTCCTGTCAAGGCCCTAATCCAAGCAGGTCGAGAAAGGCTGAAAAGTAAGGCTAAAAGTGATTCTTCAGCTCAAGCAGAGACAGAAGTATTCAGAATTAAACACACTGCATTGCTCAGTTGACACCACCAGTTATGTGATACATTGATTACTATCCTGGCTAAAAGGTGTTGTGTCAACATAATACTCTGTTAACAACATACAGTCAAGCAGTATACTGAATACTGCTGTTTAGTTGCACTTCTTTCTTCTCACTCTGGGAAAAAAAGTTCTTTTGACATTAAAATTAATGGCCCATGCTTCTGTGGCGCCCTGGAGTTGAGGCTGCAGAGTTGGGGTCCAGAATTTTGTGTCCTGCTATAAAATTGTCATATGAACTTAAGTAAGCCATAAAAAAATCTTCAAAGGTGTTCTACATTTCTGGGTGATAAACTTCAGACAGCAGATTTTTCTTGCAGAAGCAGCCAGTACACCCATAGCAATAATGGGAGCGACTGGAAGGTGCGAGTTTTTTGCACCCAAGAAGCCCTAGACCAAGGTCTACCAAGCTGCTCACCCAGAAATAGAAGCATTCAACATCAAAGTGTCTTTTGGAAATACAGACCTTACTGTCCCATTTCACAGAGGTTTTGTGGTTGACACATGAATTCCCCAGTGTTTAGGCCCTCTGTATTAGCATCACTGAGGTGTCAATGAATAAAAAGTAAAATGTAACGTAAAACCTGAACGACCAAAACCTTGGCTTCTATTGTAGACACATATTAATAGTGCATTGCTGAGTTGCCTGCAGACAAAGCAAAGAGATATACAAATGTGACATTTTTAAGTTAACATTTGAAGCCCATAGCAGGCAGTGAGTTTTTAATTTTATTCCATTAAAACACTCAACAGGTTAAAAGTCACAGGTGAAGGAGTGAAGTAAAGACGCCAAGGGGAAACCTGCTATTGCCCCATCAAATTTTCAGTGCTCCACATCACTGTAAGCCAATGGAATTTTAACACTCAGCAAACATAAGATTGTATTATTTATTTCTAATCTTTTTTAAACTATGCCTGTGACTGAAACATCCCTTGTCTTGAGCATTTTGACCTTGGGTACAGCTGTAGTAAACACAACCAGTTCAACTTAGTGTTTTTTCTTCACTGGAAGGGATCCAGATCCAACTTTAGCAACTGTTTGTAGACTCAAGAGCTTCAGTCTAGGCAAGGCAGGGCCCAAGGGTGTAAGAAATAATTGTCTGAGGAAGAGACACCTCTCTCTATCCAAAAGAGGTAAGCATCAGCAATTCGTAAATTTAAAGAACTACACGATAAGGAATCTAAAGTCCATTTTAGCTAATCCTTTTAGGAGTCAATTGTTGCACACTGTAGAATTAAATAAGAAAAAAAAAGAAAAGATAATTCTCTGTCTTTCCAAAATTGTGTTTTTCCATTGTGTTTCAATGTACTTTGAAGTTGGATACATTATGCATTGTTATATATAATTTTAAAAAATTTGATTGTCAAAAGAATTTTTGGCCAATATTTATCAGCTAAGGAAAGCTGCTTTAGTATGGAAAGCTTAGTCCAAGGTTATTTCCCTGTTTTTGGAACCAAAGCCACACAAGTGTCATACCAGTGAGTGGTTCTCTTTGCACAGCATAAGCAAATATTGTTCAGTTAGCATTTCGGACCTGGTCACTGCTTTAATGGAGCATTGGTTGTATTTTTACTTATTTGTATTTGCTAGATTCCTTGAACTATAAAAAAGTAAAAATAAAGTTGTCATATTTAACAAATTTAAATTCTTTTACTATTCTTTTACTACTATGTAAAGTCTAATTAGTAATATTTGATTAGTAATATTAGTAAATCTATTAGTAATATTGAATATTCCAGTCAGTCATATGATATATTACCTGAGAAATTCTCTTCCACATTTAGAACTTATGACAAAGCCTTCCTTATCTGACGTAATTTTTGCCATTCCAACACAAGTGAGATATGGCTAATAATACATACATTTTTTCTAAAGTTAGCTTTCGGGAGAGCTATAACCAGACATTTTAATTTTATTTGGAAGACAGTGTTTATGTTTTGCATAAGCCCTTACTGCACAATTGCAATGCAAACATGCAAAGCAAGAAGATCTGAATTTATAAGTGAAAAGTTACACAGTTCAGCCGCTGCAAGAAGCTGAGACTCTTACGCTGCCAGAGCTCCCTTTCAATGCAATGCTCGTGTTCTGGGAAACCTCCTGCACCAGCACACCTTGCCTTAGGTGTGTCTCGCTTCCTCTGCGAGTCAAGTCACTTCAGGAAAGATATGTTTACGTGGAAGGATTGCTGCTGTGAATAAAGTTCCCACAGTCTGTCACAGGGGGTTTGTCTTCTACTTGGAATGCCAAGACTCTGAAAGAATGACAAGAACTAAAATAACTGGGGTGTGTTTGTGTGTATGTTTCAGGATAGATGGCAATTAGGCTGCTATATTTACTTTGGTAAAATTATGTTTTTACTAATTGAATTAACATCATTTTTTTGAGCTAAGTAGGTGCAGGACTGATCTTTTTCTGAGCTTTCTGACACTCCAAACTAGGATATAAATCCCTTAAAAATAGTATTTCAGCTTATATAGAAGTTTCTTTATCAAATAATTTACAGTAAATTTAAGTCAGGCTTTTGCATATATATTCTGCCTGAAATAACTTCCACTAGAAATTAAGGACTTCATCCCTAATTTTGGGGATCCCTAAACAAAGGCTATGATTACCTCTAAGACTTTCACTGCTACTTGCACATTTTAATAAAGGAAAGTTAAATACTTTAAGCTCGCCTTGCAAAAGCTACTGCAAGACCATGATGCACTTTAATACCCGCTTTCATTTTTCAAGGAGCCTATGGGACTCAAATTGTGAATACCTGCTGGCAGTTCATCATCACATACCTGATTTTACATCCTCTCGCAGCTAGACACAAAAAAACCCAGGCTGCTTTATTCTTTGCTAAAACCTTAGTAAAATCAGAGCGCAGATAGAACGCTATCCCCTGAAAGCAGTCAAGGGGCTAAATAAGATGACTAAAACTTTAAATGCCCTGTTTTCTCAGGTCTGCTGTGAACCCTTTCTCTTATTTATGCAGCTGCTTTAGACATGCCTTCCCCCTTTCTGCATCTGCTGTAGTTGATGTGAAAAGCCTCCATTCACTTTCCACTGCCTTGAAATTATGCTCCAAAGCCTAAGGATCCCCTTTTAAATAGCTTAAACACTCTTTTCTAGTGCTTTGACTTGCAAAAATGACCAGAAATATGAGGTCAAATGGGAAGATAATATGTTGATACCTGTTCAAGTCCGAGATGACCCAAAACAATCAATTATTTTGAGAAATGAAAACTAACACATATTTCCAGCTAACACATTTACGACAATTCTGAGCTTTCTGCCCCACGTTTGCAGACATCTAAAATGCTTAGTGTTCTACTCAGATAATTCCACTATATTTGAGTGGTTTTAGTACAAAAATATGTAGCTTATAGGTAGCAATTGCTAGACAGCAACCTGAATTCCGTCATAGTTCTGGGAAGCATGCTTGTGTATCTTTTCTTATGAATGTTTCATTCAATGAGATAAATTCAATTTTAGTTTCATTTGAGCTATGTAAGAATTTTAGAAACAATAAAAACAACAACAGCTGGTGACCCTATTGCTTATTAGATCTTTGTACTATGATTTGCAAACCCATAGACACCCCTAAAGTAAGGCTGACCAGGAGATGGAGTTCGTACTTTAATGTGTGATCTATGACTCTCAGGCCAGATGGGGGCTGGCCGTAGGTAGGCATCATCTTGGCACCAATTCTGCCAGCATCCTGAAGTTTTCCCAGACATTACAATGACTTAAATAAGAATTAAAACGATTGCCCTCAAGAAGCCCGACTCACTCCCATTTGCATGAAAAGACCAAAGTTTGAAACACAACAGTCCTAGAAACACCCTTGAGTAGATTTCTTTTAAAGGCTGGAAGGAACAGATGGCTTTGAACCCTGATGCTATTGGCGCTGTCTGCATGATGAAGCACTGTATCCTCATTTGTACTGATTGGGGTCAAATCAGCTCTAGCCTTTAATTCACCCTAACCACTGAGTATTTTTTCTAATTAGAAAAGATGTCATTACCTATTCCTACAGTAACGATAACCTACTGAACTCTAATGAATCAATCCCATCTACCTTGCTGTGCGTACACTCAGCTATTTCACCAGTCAGAATCAAAAGAATTCACCATGGCACACAAGCCAGGAACCAGAAGGGCTGCTCCATCTCTTGCAATGTAAACTGAGCAGTTATTCTGGGTTGCACTGTGATTTTCTGCAGAATTTTATTACCAAAGAGCTTGTAAGGTCATTCCCACGAGAACCTTTGACAGCCTGCAGAGCCAAACACAAAATACAAAAGCATGGACACTGTTCTTCAGCTGAGAATTGATGGCCTTTTGTGAAGGACGGAGATAAAGGGCACCGAACAGATGCATTACATCTAAACATCAAATTTTAAGTTCCGTTAGAAGTTCATACATCATAGATGGAATTCTGTTAANCCAGTCAGAATCAAAAGAATTCACCATGGCACACAAGCCAGGAACCAGAAGGGCTGCTCCATCTCTTGCAATGTAAACTGAGCAGTTATTCTGGGTTGCACTGTGATTTTCTGCAGAATTTTATTACCAAAGAGCTTGTAAGGTCATTCCCACGAGAACCTTTGACAGCCTGCAGAGCCAAACACAAAATACAAAAGCATGGACACTGTTCTTCAGCTGAGAATTGATGGCCTTTTGTGAAGGACGGAGATAAAGGGCACCGAACAGATGCATTACATCTAAACATCAAATTTTAAGCTCCGTTAGAAGTTCATACATTATAGATGGAATTCTGTTAACTTTGACACCTGGTTTAGATCAGAGGCATTTGAGCAACACCCCAACAGGTAACAGATGTGATCCTGGCAGCTACTACAAAGCAATATTCAGAGCCCTTGCAGATCTGCTGATGTCCTGGAACTCCAGTGCAACAGTTCATTTTATCCTACCAAAGCTGCCTTCCAGGCAGGAGAGACGTGGAAGGCCCACGTGCCATGTGTTAAGCTCAAAAACAATTTAGAAACCACTGCTTATTTAAAGAGGATTTAACTATTGATTCCAGCTCATTCTGCCATAGACGGGAATGTTTCACAAGAAAAAGAGGACAACAACAGTTAGATTAACTACATGGCATCAGGTTTAAAACCAGTTTTCACAGGTCTACAGTTTGGGGGAGAATAGATTTATTATTTTTACCCCCCATAACTGTGCACATTCAATATACATTGTTGATTTACATTTTTTCTCTTCACAGATTTTTTCTTGCTTTCACGTCCAACTGACTGTTACTTTAATAAGACAAGTGTCATGGTTTCAGCCCAGACAGCAACTCAGACCCACACAGCGCTCACTCACTCCCCCACAGTGGGATGGGGGAGGGAATCGGAAGGGTAAAAATACTCGTAGGCTGAGACAAAGACAGTTTAGTGCATTAAAAAAAAGCCCTGTGTGCAAGCACAGCAAAACAAGAAATTCATTCACCCCTTCCCATGGTCAGGCTGGTGTTCAGCCGTCCCCAGGAAAGCAGGGCTCCATCATGCGTAACAGCGACTTGGGAAGACAAATGCCATCACTCCCAATGTCCCCCCTTCCTCCTTCTTCCCCTGGGTGTATACGCTAAGCATGGCATCTTATGGTGTGGGATATCCCTGTGGTCGGTTGGGGTCAGCTGTCCCGGCTGTGTCCCCTCCCAGCTCCTTGTGCACCCCCAGCCTCCTCGCTGGTGGGGTGGGCTGAGGAGCAGAAAAGGCCTGGGCTCTGTGCAAGCCCTGCTCAGTGATAACGAAAACATCCCTGCCTGATCAGCACTGTTTTCAGCACAAATCCAAAACATAGCCCACACTAGCTCCTGCGAAGAAAATTAGCTCTATCCCAGCCAAAACCAGCACAACAAGATGTGGAAAAAAGCTTAGGGACTAACAGAATTGATTCAAAATTGTTAGAAACAATTGTATGTGATACATGAACTGACTGCAATACAAGAGGCAGAATTCACCGGGGAGGTCAGACTCCCTGTGCAGAGGAGGTCTGCTCACCCGCATTATTTTGAACTAGAACATTATCAACAGCCAGCAGTGACAGAGTTTTAGGGAATATGGAGACCATGGCCATGTTTCCTCAAACCAAGCCATCGGCCCTGCGTTCGCCTGCCTAAAGGGTGGCAAAGGAAGCATATGCATTCTTCAAACAGACGCTTTTAAATCTTTGCCCTTAAGTAGTATTTTACTGTTAAACGGTACAGCAGTCATAGTTCAGCAGAGCAGCAACCTGAACTGGGAAAAGGATTCATAGATGGCAAAAATTTAGACTGGCAAACACTAATCCTTATCCATTCACTCACAACAGATCCCAGCTGTCTGGGGGAGTTACAACAGAGCAGCAGAGACGCACAGAAGTTGCTTAGTTGTGCATATCAACAGTGGCAGAAAAAATCTGCTTTGATCAGCCCCATAAGACCTTTGTGGGAATATTCTCTTTCCTCACAAGGGTGTTCTTTGACATACAGCCTAGTCACGCTGGCAGAAAGATTTGGTCTCTCAAGACTGGCTGCTCTGAGTTGGCCTGCAATTATACCAGTGGCTGAGAAGGAGGATTGATTAAATCGTTACATTCTTTTGGCTAAAATGCATTTGTGCTTAGTCTACATGCAGCTTAAAAGTGAAGAGAGATACTTCTAGCTTTTCACGTCCAGCATAATCCACACTAGATATCTCGTATCATTTCCCAAAGGAATGGCTTAGGAAAACTCCGCTCAACATGCGAGACATTTTGCAATCAAATTTGTATTGCTAGATTTTGGCAAGAAACTCAAATTTAATTTCCAGATTCAGATATTTGCTTCTGGAGCATGAAGAACAAAAGGCTTGTTTCTGGATTTCTCCACTGGCAGTCGGTGATCTACCAGATCAGATGCAGCAACGTCTACACAGACGCAGCAACTAACCCCAGAGATTTTGTCAGCGTAGAACTGATGCAGAACAACTGGAAATTTGTAACAACAGATTCCACACCAAGTTCTCACAGAAGGGTCGTACCAGGGATGAATTTCTATAGGGAGGGACATTAGATCAGTATCGTTCAGCTCCCCGCTCTCAGCTGGCCTGGAGGGTCTCCTGGGTCCCCTAAGCCAAGTGGCAGCAGGAACACCAGTGCCCCATTAGCATTAATTATCAAAATAACAGGATGCTTTCTAACAGCTTGCAGTACTATTTTCTTTCTAGTCTGGAATTAGCACAAAGAATAGATGACAACTGCCAGCTTGGGCAGAAGAGCAAGCTTACGTGCTGTGTATCTGTATCGGTTCCCGAGAAGGACTATACGACATGGTTGCCTGCAGTACCAGGGAAGCAGACAGAATGGCCAAAAAGATCAGTTCTAGCCTCATGATCTCCTCTCATAGGCTAGCCTGCTTTTGGCCTGAAATATCATACTCTGTTAGCCAGTTTTTGATCTATCAAAGAAAGGACTACATTGGTGTAATAGTCTGTTAATGCAAGTATTTCAGTATTCCATCGGCACGTAGGAGGCATAAAAGTAGAGACCTTATGAGAGAGCATTAGCAGTCTTCAGTAGGCAACACAGGCAGAGATCTACAGCTTCACAGAAAACTGGTCTAGAAAGGATTTTAAAGGTCTTTGGCGGGGGGGGGAGGGGGCAGGTAGCAGGAAAGGCTATCTAAAGTACTCCTGGCAGGACCTGGGTCTGTGCAATTTGGATCAGGACCACAGCAGCTATACTAGGATACAAAAGATGGTATCCGGGACAACCTTACTCCATCTGAACTGATTGATCCCTGGAGCCAGTGCTCATCTACAGGATGAGCCCGCTAAATGGAAAAGTGCAACGTGACATCTCATCATGACATTACATCCCATGACACAACTTCAGGCCAGGATTTGGTGATGTCTGTTTGCTTAGCAAACTTAGCTTGGGGCTTGAATATTATGGTACTTTTTTTCTTTTCTTGGCTTCTCTCAGATTTTAAACACCAGAATCTGTACTTCACTATTAACTACATTAAAGACCAGTTCTATTAAGCATGTTCACAGAATAAGTGTCAAATGATTTAAACTAAAATTTGACCTATACTCAGTCAATCACATAATGGAAATTTCATTGTACATGTACATCCATGTTTTTATACTTGTCATCCTTCTACATAAAATCAACCCTTTGTGTAGGGCTGAAATCTTTTCCATATTGATGATTTGATATCATAATCAGGACAAATTCAAACAGAGAATTACCACATGGTACCAATACCATCTAAAGAAAAAAATCAAGATCTGAGCTTCCGTGGTGGGTTGACCCTGGCTGGAGGCCAGGTGCTCACCAAAGCCGCTCTATCACTCCCCTCCTCAGCTGGGCAGGGGAGAGAGAACATAACCACAGGCTATGGGTTGAGATAAGACCAGGGAGAGATCGCTCACCAATTACTGTCACAGGCAAAACAGACTTGACTCAGGCAAATTAGTTTAATTTATTGCCAATCAAATCAGAGTAGGGTAATGAGAAAAAAACAATCCTCAAGACACCTTCCCCGGCTCAACTTCAC
Source organism: Steatornis caripensis (assembly GCA_013398225.1). Classification (NCBI taxonomy): domain Eukaryota; kingdom Metazoa; phylum Chordata; class Aves; order Caprimulgiformes; family Steatornithidae; genus Steatornis; species Steatornis caripensis. The sequence continues at coordinate 301,272 of VZSC01000336.1, read as the reverse complement.
TCCCAAATTCTCTCCCTCCTGAGCAGCACAGGGGGACAGGGAATGGGGGTTGCGGTCACTTCATCACACGCTGTCTCCGCCGCTCCTTTCTCCTCACAGGAGGGCTCCTCACACTCTGCCCCCGCTCCAGCGCGGGTCCCTCCCACGGGGTGCAGTCCCTCAGGCACAGACTGCTCCAGCGTGGGTCCCCCGCAGGGTCACAGCCCTGCCAGCAAATCTGCGCCGGCCTGGGCTCCTCTCATCACGGGGCCACAGGTCCTGCCAGGAGCCTGCTCCAGCACTGGCTCTCCATGGGGTCACAGCCTCCTTTGGTCACATCCACCTGCTACAATGTGGGGTCCTCCCCAGGCCACAGGTGGAGATCTGCTCCACCATGGACCTCCATGGGCTGCAGGGCACAGCCTGCCTCACCATGGTCTGCACCACGGGCTGCAGGGGAATCTCTGCTTTGGTGCCTGGAGCCCTTCCTCCCCCTCCTCCTTCACCGACCCGGGAGCCTGCAGAGCTGTTTCTCTCACACATTCTCACCACTCTCCCCGGCTGCAGTTGCTGTTGTGCAACAACTTTTCCCCCTTCTTAAATACGTTATCCCAGAGGCGCTACCACCGTTGCTGATGGGCTCGGCCTTGCCCAGCAGTGGGTCCATCTTGGAGCTGGCTGGCCTTGGCTCTGTCAGACATGGGGGAAGCTTCTAGCATTTTAGCAGCTTCTCACAGAAGCCACCCCTGTAGCCCCCCCACTATCAAAACCTTGCCACACAAACCCAATACAGCTTCATATCAATAGCTGTAGTAACAGAAATAATATTAGATAAGTGATAAATTGAGTATTTTTCTAGAATGTCTAGATTTTCTTCTATTTTTTTTTCTTTTTCCCTAGGACTCAGGAAAATATTTAGTCTTGAATAATTTTTAATAAACAAGAATTAAAGTAAATGCTTTGCAGCAAGGTATGGTTTCTCATATATTTGAGTATGCGAAAATATTAATGGATTATTTCACCTTAGTTGTTATAGTAATTCTTACACACGTTATTTACCCTTGTTTATCAACAGTAACACACCTATGCTTATGTTATATTTCTGCTTCATCTTGACAGACATGTAGATGTACTTAATTAAATTCTTTCCATTCCTTCACTGACTTGGAGCTTATAATCACTAAACGCTTTTCAGTCAATGGAGTGCTCGACAGCAGTGCCATATAGCATGGAGTAAATTCAGTTAGTCGCTCTTGAGAAAAAGCTTCAGGTTGCTTTTGACAAAAAATCTGGTACCAGTAACTGAACAGGCTGATTACAATTCAGTGGTGAGGGTGGGATTTGCATGATATATTGTTTCAAGCTGCCAAAGCAGGATGGAAATATCTTTCAGGGTATGTCCTCATGGTGTTAGAACGGCAATAACAGGAGTCGCTCTAATGTTTTATCTGAAACATAGCTGCTAAGCTACAATTTTCAAAGGCGCCTATGAAACTAAAACATAGTAGAACAGGCCTATGAACACTTGGTGAAATTCCTTGCAAAAGCAAAGCTTTACACAAAAACCGAGATGATGAAAAGCTTCCTGCAAAAGTAAGAAATCCTGTCCCGGTTTCTCCTCCACTAATTTCCAGAGAGTTTGATATATAACCTTAAAAAGGAAGCACTAATAGCATACTATGGAGCTGCAAGTGTTAGCACTTCTAGGATAAGCACGGACAAACACTGCAAGCGAACCCAGGAGCACACTTACACTGTGAAAACTTTTTCCTCCCATCAGCTTCAGGAATATTCCTGACATTTCCCACAATGATAATTCCAGTTACACTCTTTTATTTTCAAACTTTTCAATTAACATAGCTGCATATTAAAGTGCAAACAGAGCACAAACTTTCTTTTCTAGGCCACAGCAATGAATGTTTACAGAGGGTGTAAACTATTATTTACAGTAGTATTTGCTTTTATGCATGTGAAAACACTACTTAAGTATACAAGGCCACATTCTCAGCTGGTGTCAAACCTAGCTCTCTGCCATGTAAACACACCTCTGATGGGCAGATCCTTTCTTTGCAGCAAGCCTGAGTTCTCCCACCCTGAGGCAGGGAAGTGTAGGTGAAAAGACAACAAGCAGTGGAAAACTTACGCGAAGGGTTCACCAAGAGATACTGGGCTAGGACCTGGTCTCTCTTATCCTAGGGTAAAGACCTGTTTCTCACAGTGGCATTGAAAACACCTAAAGCAGCAGCACTACTTATTAGAGTATCCCTAGTACCTGCTATCAGTGGGGTTACATGGTGTCAACGTGGGCAATGCAGCAGCCAACCTCACATTGGTCCCACTTCTGAAGTGATGTACTTTTTACTTTCACGGGACAACAACGTTTTACATAAGTGACATATGTGCTAGTGGAAAGACTGATCCCACGTGCCACATCCCACCACCCAGCTCTGTGGGCTGCCTGCGCATTGTTCACCATCATTATGTCTTTTCCTTAGCAGAAAAGTGCTCTTGTACTGTCACGAGAGGGGAAAAAATTCTCCACGTGCTACGGAAGAGCTGGGTATCAGAGCCACAAGGGTTAACTGGCTGGACCAGGGAATTGATTTGTCCACAGCAATATAGCAGAATGGCTCTGCAAAATGAGGGAGTCATACCCCGAGGGATCTAAGAGGAATTTTCCTGGTATCTAAGCACTATAGATAGGTGTCTAAAATACATTTTAATGTACTCATGAGACTGAAATGGACCTGTATAAGGGCATCCAGCAAATTCTGCATGAATAAGCAAAATGTTTACTACACAAGTGACATACAAGTTTAACTTGCAAACTGTACAGAATTTTCCTTACGTTTAATACAAGGGACAACAGTTATGGGATCTTGATGGAAAATTAATCAAACTTGTTTTATTTTTTTCCCCTCTTCAGTCTGTGACAGCTTTCCCAGCTGCAGGCTGGAACGCGTTCTGCTCAACTCCTGCCTGATCCGATTCGTAAACCCACTTCTCATTTTCACTTTGACTTTTGCCTGTGGCATAGCTTGAAAATGCAAGAAGGTATCTAAACTTGTATCAGTGAGTTAATCTCTCAGGCTTTCAGCTCTTGCCATCATCCTAATTATGACAGTAATAAGAACAATCAGAACACTAATAACAGACGTTTCTTCCAAGCCTTTACCCCGTGGCATTTAAAAATCTCCTTGGCCTCAAATGAGAGCACTCACGAGGCAGGCTGCAGAAAGGCAAGGACACAGCCACCCTCCAGGGACCCGGCCAGCTGCGCTGAATGTGCGTGTCACAGCCAAATGGCAAGGGTCGTTTTATTTTTTTGTCTTAGTCATTTGTTATCAGTCTGGCAGCTTCCAAGCCAGCACAGAAACAGGTTCCTTGTGCTAGAAGCCTAATCCTAGCTGCTTCAGAATATTAGATGCATTACTTTCTTCATCTTGCTATGGGGGGTTTCCTGTCCGAGGTACCATGTTCAGGAAGAGCACAGAGCAGATGCTGAAGTTCCCTCCTGGCTCTCTAAAGAAAGAGCAGGGAGGGCAGTTGCTGCCCAGCAGCCCCAAGAGCTGGGTGCATACTGGATATACTGTTACCCTGTGGGGGTACTTGGCCTCTCAAACATCGCTTCCCAAGGGCACCGTGCAGGTGCGCTGAAGGAGCACAGAGCATTAGTGTTGCTCCAGGCTACAAAGCAGATTAATGCTGCAGCTAACCTATTTCTTCATAGCACCATTTGTTAGTTTAAGCTTGGCTACGCGCAGTATGGTGAATACATTGCAAGGTTAATTCTGCCCAGATGTATGACAGTTTACAAGAGTTGCTTGCAAATACCCAATAACCAAATCCAGTCTAAATAAAAGGGGAGAAAAAATTCCAGCAGAAAAGGAAAAACAAGTTTCAGTGGTTAGCACGTTGAACTGAGTATTCTGTGCATCTGCTCTTGAGCTACTGCAATGACACTTGTAGCTAAAATGCCGTATCTATATGGTGATGCTATAATTATAGTTCAGGAGCTGCTTCTATTCAGAATAGCCATTTTCTTCCCTTTATAACTGTCTCAAGCTTTATAACAGCCTCAAGTAGATCACAAATTCTAGCCCAGAAATACTCAATGAACAGCATAACCATTTTTAATTAGGTGAGTAAAAATAGTTTTATTTTAAAGTACCCCATGCCACAGACTTTTGTTGGTACATGCACCTACCTAACCCAGCTCTGCTTCTTCCCAGCTCATAAGCCCATTCGTAGCAGTACAGAGAGATGCGAGATGAATGCTCCCCACTGCATCCAAGCCGTTGCCCCTTGCACACAGAGAGTCTTTAGTGTAGTCTTAATGACCGTCTGGATCTCATACTGTAGGAGCAGTTATAGGGCATCTTTATGGCCTGCCTTACAAACATGGGAATACTGCAGAGCTGGTAAAGTGCTCTACTCCTGTTGTTTTTCAAGTGTGTTTGCTGGGGTACTGATGGGATGTGTCAGGTTTTGGAGATTTCTGGGTGACTCACTTCTTTCTATTCCAGTTGTGAGCGCCTCAGTGACAGGGATTTTTGCCTTGAGTAACAACAGATAAATTGCATCAATAACCTGGCACTGTCACAGGCTTCACCTGCAGAGGGATGCTAAGATGTGTAAATCCTTGGCAGACAGATGACATTAGAGCACCAAAGCAGTTTTATAATCTGCACATCCCAAGACGGAGACTGCACTGGCAACAGTGGAGGCAGAACCTGGGGTCATGGACGCTTTACGCTAGGGGCGCATGGGGCTCACTGCTTGCGTGCGGACGATTTTGCCCTGCAGGAGCTGGAGTAGCCCTGGGGTCAGGCCAAGGTGGCCCAATAACAGCTCAGCGCTTGGCAGGTCCCTGGTTAATCTGACACTACTCTGACATTAGTAAGGCCTGTAATTTTTAGGAGCTTTACCAGCTGGTGTAGAGACTCTCATTCAGTCTTCTCCACAGCCTGGATCGCTGAGAGCACTTCCCTGAGCCAGGAGCTGCTATGGGGCCCAGTGGAGAGCCCAACACATCAGCCTCACCCGGCCCTCATGCTGGGAAACTTGCACAGGTGGCCGTGCATCTGGAGCCCATTCCCATGTTGCTTTTGGAAAACCTACTCATTGAGACATACGCACTGATGTACTCCTTTACTGCTTGTCTTTTTTCAGTCACTTCTTACTGCTCTGCTATAATTACAAGCCCTACCCATGCCTCCTGAAGTCAGCAGAAGATTCCCATTGGAACAGATCCTTTGAAGTTTCTTTTCCATAGTCAATTTAGATTTGAATTACAAATTTTCTACTCTATTAATTTCATCGTAAGTCCTTTTGTGCAGTTCAGTAATTAATTTCAATTCACAGTAAGGGCTTTCATTAAAGTATTGCTATTGTTGAAACCCTACTTTCACAAAAGAATGGGGTGTTCTTCTCTGGAAAGATATTTAAACGGTTCCTCAATTTTAGATAAAGTTACAGTGTGATTGAATTATTCATTATATACTATTCGATTTAAGTTTTATAATGTTTCCAGGCCCATACCTAAAATTAAAACAAAGGCTAGCTTTTTTCATAAGCTAGTACAGGAACTGCGTTGTTCCTGGCTCCTTAGTAGCCAGATGGTTTGATTTGAATTCACACTGTACATATAGATAACTATAATAAAATAATTTAACAAACCAATATGCTCTACTTAATAATTTCACATTTTAAAATAAATGTAAAGTACAGGTGACAGCCTACATTTTTTATTTATGCATTGCCTCAGCAGCATGAGATTTAATTATTCTATTGAGTTTTATATAGAATTGAAATCTCTTTCATTCCCTTTTCCTTACATGCTTATGAGGCACTAACCAGCACTAGAGCATTTTATGTACATGTATCAAACACTGTAGGAAAACAGCATGAGAGATTCCAGTTCTCCAGGCTCCACATGGGGAAAAGAGCAGGGAGAAGAGGTTGCCATGTAAAACTTTTGTGCTTTGAAGTTGTTTTTACAAATGTGGTCGTAACACAGATTCTGCACAGCCAGTACAAACCGGAACCAGCTTGGGGCATCTCAGCATCTACCTGCTCCTTATACCCCAACTGTGGGGGTGAAGAACAGTGGTATTTCGATGTACTGACCTCCACCCTCCCTCCTGTATCTTCTACCCTGCCTCATCGATGCCGAGCTCAGAGGCAGATGGCGCCTTCATTGCAGCTCCAGGATGCTTCCCCCATAGAATGGTTTGTGTGCTATTTCCAAATTCTCTATCTGCTGCTAGATCAACAAGAGGGAGCCATTAAAAAAAAGCGCAACAACTCTACCCTAATGTATGGAGTGGCTGACAGCAAGGAAGTTAACTGTCCCTGAGGAGACAAAAAGGACCCGCTCCTAACAGGCATCGCTGGGCACTGTGAGGGCTGACCCCATCTGCAGCATCATCTCAGTCGGTCCTGGCTCTTACTGAGGGCCCTCGGAACCTGTGGCTCTTCTGTGAGCGGTTCTGGATGGAGTTGGGGAAGAAATACAGTGTGGTATCGGGTGCTGTATTGTATAAAATGATCTGGTATCTGAGTATTGACTCCATACCCCGAATGCTGAGAATAGGACTTGACCTGTCCCTGCACGCATGGTGGTTGCTTTGTCCGGGCTCTGGGAAACTGGCATAAGTCTACATGCTTATTATTTGACTTCCCGCATTGCTTTTCAGTAGCAAGCAATTTTTTTTTCCTAGAGAAAGAGTGGAACAGGTATTTATTCTGTGAGAACAAACATGATTTTTCTGCCTCTGTTTTCAGAAGGAATAAAAGGGCAGCAGTAAACAGCAAAGCTGCAGCTTCAATAAGCTACTTAAAGCAGCTGTGCTGATGCCTCCAGCCAGCAATGTGCTCATTTCAACAGCTGCATGGCATAAATAGAAGCTGCTCACTGTTATCGCTCAGCTAGATACAGGCCTGTGAGCTTTAACTCCTGTAAAAATCCTGTACTGTTCCTTCAGGGGAAAGCAATTGTTCCCTAATTGAAATGCCTCTAACCACATAAACAACAAGTTAAATCACCAGGAGACCTGCTATAGCTTCCTCTTGTGTACATACCGAGAGTCCCTGAGGTCTCTGCAGGGGTCTGAACTAAGGGAATCTGACCTGCTTACTTATCTCAGTATGGACATTGTCCAGACTATTAATTTTTTTTTTCAGAATGACAGTTATTTAACTGAACACCTAGCACATTTCCTAAGCATTCACAAGAATATTACAAAATGATACTGTTATGGCCAAGACTTTCCCATATTTACACTTGCTTGTTGTTTTAAGAGCACATCCAAGTCTCTCATACACACTCTGAGGCGGACTTCTAGTCCAGGAGCACACCACAGCACCCTGGCATGTTTCTGCAGTTGGTGAAACTTCGGACTTCGGCAAAATAAGCAATTCCAACGTCCCTCAGTGCAACGAGGCCAACGTAACAGCTTCACAGCGATGTGGCTCACTGTAAGGGAAGCACAGCCGGCTCCCTCCCGCCGCTCGGTTGGTACTGTAACAGCACAGAGGGAGCAGCCTTCCCTAGCACAGAGCCCTGTTATACCAAGCACGAAACAAAAACTGGTTTACGTCGCTAGCCATCAGCAAAGGCAGTACATCAAAAGGACAACACCACAAAAATCACAGCGCAGGTGGGCAACCCACTGTCTGACTCTTGCTCACCACAGCATTTGTACTCATTTAAGCAGTGTGCGATCCCTAGGTTGAAGAACCACTGTAACGGAGGTGCTTTCTCTACAGAAGCCAGGTTGCCCCCCAACTGCTGCCTCTTATAAACAGCTGGTGCCAGACTTAGGGTTTGACGGAAAGGGACCTTGACGTGACATTTCAGAAGCAACCAAAACTCCAGCATAAATTCTTTTACAGAATCTTCAGCATTACACTAACAAAGTAAAAAGCAAAGCGTTACTTCTAACTCTTGCTTATTAAAAGTAATAAGCAAAATATTCCAGCTGCAAAACAAATAGATGCTGTCAGGAATTGTTTGCCTTTATGTTAAGTAAAATCTTTTAGACATAAGAAAAACGTCTTTTAAACATAATTTACACTGTCGTCTCCTATGTCTCTCAAATTGCTTTTCAGTTTTTGTTAAATAAAATTCAAGCACCTTATTGGATGCTCAAATTTGTATGGATTGTTTTTGAGAGTTTCCTACTGAGGTGTACAGAAAAGAATAGATGTAAAGTGTAGAAGTGATTATTGTGGAGTAAATTGCCTTTTCTTCCTAATGAAGTGAGCCGTTTAACAGCATGCATGCTAATAGAATTTCATTGCATGTATGAACAGGGGTGTCAAGAGGACAGAGTGCGCAGTGCACCTGACACCACATCTTCAATATAGGAATAAGTCACCTTAATTATACAAAAGACATTCCAAGATGAGGATTTTGCATGAGAAGAATGAAAATATGGGTTTGGGGAGCTTTCTTTCCACTATCTGCTGAATTAATGATATTTCAGAGTATTTAGTAATGCCTTGCCATCAAAAGTTGAGGCACAAACTATGAAAGCTTCTTTTATTAGAAAGATCCCAAAGGGCTGTTCGTACATCCTCTTCTCAGAGCTAAAAATGATAATTTATCTATTGCTCTAAAAACCGATCGTGTTTTTCAAATCGAAAAATCATAGCAAAAATAAATGTTACAAGTATTTCCAAATGCAGCCTTGTAATTAGCATCAACAGCTACTTAGTGCATTATCCTAATTATGTTACCCAAATACATGCAAATAATATGAAAAATGAAGGGGGGGCATTCTTAGCTGCCTTTGTACAATGCTGGACAGTTATCCAATTAGACTAAAAGATGCCTCTAGGCTAATCCCTGCCTGGATGTTCAAGACAGCCAGGCATCTTTAGAAATGTTTCTGATTGTCTGGAAATGTAACTTATTTGTAAAACTGCATGAATTTTAAGGCCAGACCTCCCCATCCAGATAGGACACAAGCAGTAGCTGTTAATGAGAAAGCTTTACCTGTAAGGAAAGCCGGTGAAACAGAAGCTTCAGGGGATTTGTAACAGGATAGCAAGCTTTTTGCCCTTAAGTCACTGGTTCAAATCTCGCCCAGATGGGAAACGAAAGTAACCAGAGGCCTTGGCAGCTGGCTAAATGGGTTTGTATTCTCAAACCAGTCTTAATGGGTGAAGTCTGTTCTTCAGACTCCAGGCATTACTGCAGGCTTGAGCACCTGCTTAGAGCAGGCACTCTTCCTGGATGAACTCCACTTAACGATCTCTAATTACCAGTGCAAAGCCCTTTAAGATACTGAAAAGTGTTTTGCAGTGCATGGAATAGATGTCTGCAGCAGCAGCTCCATTTGCTTTTCTTCACATTAGCTCAGGATTTGAAATCACAGCTGAGGCAAATCTCACTAATTTGCTGTCTTTGCTACCATTTTGATTTATTCTAATGGAAGCAGGACAGGACTGCTTCGTGTTTCAGCTCCACCTCCTCAGACAGCAGCATAGCTGTAAAGCCTAGTCCAAACTGGAAAAACAAGATTGGAGTAGCAGTATCAATTACAGAGCTCCCTGTGATCATGTGGCACTAGACTAGAAACCATTACTCCCTTCTTGTCCTGTGCTCCCGACACATGAAAGCTTCTAGTGTTGCGAGCTGAACTCTGCTGACATACCAGGCATACACCATGGCCCTCAGAGTGCTTTACAATGAATCCTTATTTTGTTTGTAGCTGTATTATACCGCACGTGAGAATAAATGGCACAGCTGTTAAGATTTATGGCAGACTGTATGCACGGCTTCATGTTCTTGTTTCCTGAATGTACAGATATGCACGCAATTTGTTGCAGCACAGAATAGGGTCATTTTCACTAGCCCTATTAATCCTGAATAAATAATGATGATAATCACGTACTTCAAGCTCAGTTTATAGTTTAATTAACCTGCTCCCAAGAATCAAAGGCAGGAAAATAATGTTGACCTATTAGATAGCTACCGTTACACTTTCAGGACATGACACAGAATTGCCGTCATACAGCTCCTACTGATTTTAGAGAGAATCATGTGGCTTAAATGCTATGTAAGGCTTTGAAAATCTAGGAATTGGAAGAATCCATCTGACCTGCTCAAGCATGCTGAGCATTCAAGAGCAGTAGTAAACACTTAGGCACAAATAATTGAGGGAAAATAGGTTTAAAAATCATTGAAGCTCCCAATATGCACTTAAAGATTTGAGTTGTATGGAGATCTCCAGATAAACCTCTGAAAGAGGCAAATAAAACTAGGAAATTCAGAGTTATTCTAGAAAACCATACAAGTTCTTAAGGAGTTACGTCACAGCTTAATACATAGTACTGTTAAGTAATATCTCAACATCCCTCAGTGACCCAAGGCCCCAATTGTGCAAGTGGGTTTATTCACAAGCTAAACATCCCTGTTTTCAGAATCCAAACATGGCGTAACAGTGCTGTTTTCTAAAGCAAGCACCCCCTTTTTACTTTTCACTTTGTTAACCCACCTTTCAAACACAGAGCTGTTCTATCCCAGGTGGTGACGCAAGGCGGCACAGATAATCTTACCAATTCATACCTTGATGTAGTATCTCTCCAGAGAGGCTATGCCGCAAACAAGCAAAGGCAGTTATGGCTGCAGAGGTTTATATGGTAAACTCCTCTATTCTTGTTTAGATGATCGTTCTATAAATAGCCCGTTACTCTTGTGTTTTCTAGCTATCAGTTAGAAGGAGGTATAACACAGCCAAAAACCATTAAGCCTTTCTGTATGCCAGAGGCTTAAATATAGTACAAAACAAGACATAAGTGACAGAGGTAAGCACAGGAGTACAAAACTAATAAAACAGCATTGCTCATAGTGACAGGCAGTGCTCTCAGCACACCAGTAGCATTGCCTAACTCTTAAACCTCTTCATTTGTTGTTGAGATAGTGGACAGATCGGAAGAGATTTAGATGGAAATTGACATGGACGTTTTAAGTAGAATTTTTACTGAGATTTGTTATAGTAAGTCCAGAGGAATTTGAGAAATCTGCTGTACTGGTATAAAAAATAATGAGACCTTCTGCAGCCAAAGGGATGCTCCAAGTTGTTGTGGGCCAGCCAGAAGCAAGGTTTGACATCTCACTGCAAAGCAGTCAGAGGCACTAGACTGTGAAAGCAGTCAAAGGAGAGATCAATAACATCTCTTGCTAGAACAAGGAGCAGTGAAAGATGGGAAACTCTAAATAAGACAAAGTCCCTGCCTTGTCATGCCGCAAGGATGCAGGCAGGCTTGCTGAGAATGGAGAGGTGTATATGGCAGTAACAGATGTGAAAGGGTTACAGTGTGAGCAGGAGATTTAGCGTGGATGGAAAGGAAAGACTGCACCCTTTATAGCTTTCATTCAAGGTCAGCTTGTGAAATACAGACCCATTTTGGACATAAGGACATTTACAGAGGCCTAGATGATATCCACTGTATGGGTATCACCCTGAGTAACAGCAGGACAGTGGTGATGCCTGCAGCAGTCAGAAAGAGAAAGCTCAAAAGCTCTGCCAAGGTCAACACTGACATGGTGCCAGCAAGACTAGTCAAGGCTTTCATTTGGAGGGAGGGGATAACAGAAGGAGAAGAATGCTGAAGCGTGTGCAGTGGTTACCCGGGGCTTTGCAGGCAAGCTTTCCTGCAGCCAAGCTGTAGAGGAAGATGAAAATGGGATGAAAACTCCATTGATCTTTCCAGCAGCCTCTCAGATCATTACAGAAAGATCTTCCAGCACACATTTCTGAAGGGCAGACAAGGGGCTAGACAACAGCAACATCACAGAAAGCAAAGGACAAGTTTTGGGAGGAAGAACATAGGGATGGATGTGGAAGGCAGTTGACAGGTCCAGAAGGATGAAGAGAGTGTGCTTGACATAAGCTCTGTGGGGTCTGGGAGGCTTTAGCCACATGGGGAGAATTACTAGAGAAAAAACAGAGCCCCGGGGCCAGGCTGGGAGGAGAGGGACTCCAGACAGCAAGGACAGACAACAGTCACATCACAGCAGTAAAGGGGAAGGCAGGCAGAGACTGGAGAAGCAGGTGGAGATCATGAGTAGGTTTCTAAAGAACATTCTTTCACATTTTATATTACCAGCTAGCAGACGCACGTTTCATGTGGCCAAGGTTGAGTTCCAGCTTCCATTATAACACCTCTTTCACTCTCTCATCACTTTCTGAAACAAATTCCTTAAGGACTGTAATTTTCCACATTTGGTTGCAGCTTAGAGGGTGAAAGGTGCAGAGTACTGAGGCTCAGCAAACGCATGCAACACTTGTGGTTCCCACCCTGTACTACATTTCTGCAGATGCATATGCACATTCACAATTCAACATGCTCAATACAACATTGATAGTATATTGTTTGGCAAGTAACACGCAATAGAGAGGCCTGTATCATAAGTCACATGAGAAGTGACAGGGTCCCACCTGGGCTTTGAACCTCAGTTCTGCATTTCTGCACATTTGATTTCAATCTTAAATTGCATTTCCTGATAAATGCTTTATTATCAGTTTTACTACTCATATTGGCATTATGTGTACAAAACACAAAAGGATACATTCATTTATATATGAAATATACCTACAAAATATCATTCTAACACTAGATGGAAGAAAGTATTTCCTGAATGTAATGTAAAATTATTTTAGAATTCAAGCTGAAAAATGCCACCATTATTTCTTCCTAACCTATTTTTTCTAACAATGTATTTTGAAAGTCCTATTTTTTTTTTCCTGGTAACAGTTGTATTTCACTTTTCCACATGTAGATCCCCCCAGATGGGAACACGAGGTTGGGCTGACAAAGTTAACAAAATAGCAGTAACATATTTTCTTGAAAATATGAATGCAGGTCACAACTTTGCAGTGAAATATTAAACTATTAACCCTGTTTTGCGGAGGGCAAAAAGCTATAATCCATGGGGATGTCACAGAATGAGCCAAAATGGGCAGATCTGTTGCCTGCAGCTTTGTGTTCAGCCCCCACCGTCCCAGCACTCCAGACGCCATCCAGGCTGCTGGCTGCACAGCCGTGCATGGCAAGGGCGCTCAGAGGGGATGTGGTACCGGTGGCACAGAAGCACAGCAGCCCTTTTCTCAGAGGCAGCCCGTGGACTCTGAAAACAGCTCAGAAGCCGCACAAGTTCACAACTAGTGACCCTTTGCATAAACGCTGTAACAAGCTTCATAAATCTCACATCGACGGGCCCATACCGCTATCCTCAGATCCGGGACAGCAGAGCAGGGGGAGATTTCCCTACAAGAAGCCAGCAAGGACCACAGCCTGCTCCAGCGAGCGACCCAAACGTGTGATACAGTCCACGTAACGGGAGCGGGGAAAGCCTCGCCACAGCTCCAAGGGTTCAGCAGCAGTAGCCTGCGTATCCTCCCAGACAGCAACCTCTGAAGCATTTACATATCGAAACAGTGACTGACACAGTGAAGCCGTGCCCAAGGCTTACAGAAAAAAAAAGCAGCAATAAGCTGGCAGATGCAGAGTGTAATCTTTACCCAAGTCTGTGCAAAAAGCCTATCTGAAGAGAGGTAGAGTAAGGGGGTCTTAGCACCCCTCCCAGTGCAGGACACAACGTCTAGCAGTGAGAGCTGTGACATACGAGAAAATGAAGTGGCAAGAGGATAAAAATAGGGAGTGAAAATTCCATGTTAATCCTGGAGGATAAACACTTTATATTGATGCTTTCAAGCACTAGCTTTAGATAAACACTCTTTAAAATCAATTCTCTTTTTAATAATGAAATCACCTCATGACTGCTCTTACGGCTTTGTTTTTACTGAAAGACTAATTATTAGCATTTATTCATTTCTACAAACGATGCCATCAAGGATGTGAAACAACATACATTGCCAACTGAATACTGAATAAAAATGGCAGTCATTTACTTGACTGGCAAGCTTTAATTTAAAATGTTTTAAACATAAATCAAAGCAAATTTGCATAGGAAGGCAATTTAAGGATATAAGCATTTCTAATTGTTTTTTGTCTGTTAAAGGCCTCTGAGTTATCAGAAGCGCCGCTTTTTCCTCAACTTTGAGCTCAGCCTGACAGCAGAAAACTTTTCTCAACATTAACCTTTCATTTAGTACCCTCTGCTGGCCAAAACAAGCACACACAGGGAAGCCAAAACCCCAACCTCCAGTAGTGAAAAAGATGCTGAAAAACCATCAGTGACCTTCAGCAGAGATGACCTAATCTGTCACAGGGGCTAACAAGCACACTCAAGCCGAAGTAGGAAAATCAATGCAACACAATGCAATGCATCTCTCCAAGCCTAAGCAGATTTTCACAATGCGGGAAGTGACACAAGCGCTTTCAGAGGTATCATCAGCTCTACTCACTTCCCTAGTATTAGCTTTTGTTAAAAATAAAATTGCTGCTTAGTCACCTGGAAGGAACGGTGAAAGCCTTAGATATTCGCCTGCTGCTTCCTCCTCCCTCTCAAGGAGCAACATATGTGAATCACATCATAACCTGATCTTCCCTTCTTCTCCCTTTCTACAGTGAAACCTTTAAGCAAGAAATTTTTCAGTAGCTATTATGTGTGAATATTTCCTGCCATGAACCGTACTGTCTGCAGCTAGGGACACAGACAATCACTGAGCAGCAGGCAGGCAGCACCTCACCACCACTGCAGGCCCTCCCTGTGACTCGTGAAGAGCTTTCCTTTCAGCAAGCTCTCAGGCACAGGCCACCTTTGAGCAGTGCCCTGCTTTGCACAGTGATTTAACGTATCACAAAAATATGATCCAGGTAAACTCTGCGCTCTGCTCAAAGTTCACTGATGCTTTTCAAGACCAGGAAAAAGCCCTCCTGCAGCTTGTATTAATCAGTCTAGCCTACCTAGGCTTTACCTCTCCCTACAAACTATCATTACTGGTTTGACTCATGAGAGAGTCACCGGCCAAGCAGAGCAGCATGATTATCAGGCTCAGCTCCTGATCCAAGGCACCAGTGCAACCTCACTGCTGGCCCTGGGAGCTGATACTGCAAGAACATCTGCTTTCCTCTTCAAATGACCATCTGTGGTGGGCTGACCCTGGCTGGAGGCCAGGTGCCCACCAAAGCCACTCTATCACTCCCCTCCTCAGCTGGGCAGGGGAGAGAGAGTATAACCAGAGGCTGTGAGTAGAGCTAAGGGCAGGGAGAGATCATTCACCAATTACCATCATGGGCAAAGCAGACTTGACTTAGGGAAAATGGTTTAATTTATTACCAATCAAATCAGAGTAGGATAATGAGAAATAAAAACAAAATCTTAAGACTTTTCCCCCATTCCTCCCCAGCTCAACTTCACTCCCAAATTCTCTCCCTCCTGAGCAGCACAGGGGGACAGGGAATGGGGGTTGCGGTCACTTCATCACACACTGTCTCCGCCGCTCCTTTCTCCTCACAGGAGGGCTCCTCACACTCTGCCCCCGCTCCAGCGCGGGTCCCTCCCACAGGGTGCAGTCCCTCAGGCACAGACTGCTCCAGCGTGGGTCCCCCGCGGGGTCACAGCCCTGTCAGCAAATCTGCGCCGGCCTGGGCTCCTCTCATCACAGGGCCACAGGTCCTGCCAGGAGCCTGCTCCAGCACTGGCTCTCCATGGGGTCACAGCCTCTTTTGGTTACATCCACCTGCTACAATGTGGGGTCCTCCCCAGGCCACAGGTGGAGATCTGCTCCACCATGGACCTCCATGGGCTGCAGGGCACAGCCTGCCTCACCATGGTCTGCACCACGGGCTGCAGGGGAATCTCTGCTTCGGTGCCTGGAGCCCTTCCTCCCCCTCCTCCTTCACCGACCCGGGAGCCTGCAGAGCTGTTTCTCTCACACATTCTCACTCCACATGCAGGGGTTTCCCCCTTCCCCCTTCTTAAAAATGTTATCCCAGAAGTGCTACCACCGTCGCTGATGGGTTCAGCCTTGGACAGCAGTGGGCTCCTCTTAGAGCTGGCTGAGATCAGCTGTGTCAGACACAGGGGAAACTTCTGGCACCTTCTTACAGAAGCCACCTGCTACCAAAGTCTTGTCACACACACGCAATAATACACCATCCCCATCACAAACGGGTAAAGGCATAGCTCCCTTCCTGCATTTTGTTTCCTGTTTCAAGCAAAACACTCTGCAGGCTCACAAAAGCAGCAAAGCTGTTGGGCACTTGTGTCCGAATTATGAAAGCTAAGCAGAAGCCTGAAGCATGTGTGTGTGTTCACAGGCCTGCCACAGGTCAGGGTGCGGCATGCAATCCAAACACCCTTGGGAAACCTGTCACTGTGCAACCATACCAAAAAGCTCAGTCTACTCAGTGGCGACGTAATTTGTGGGGTTTTTACAGCCCATAAAAGCAAAGCCAAAACACTTCATCAAGAGTTAACCATCAGCACAGAGATAGGGAAAGGAGACGAGGAAGGTGTCATAAGCAGATTTAACACAAAAAAGACCAGCCTTGCTTACTACTTTTTCATGACCACACCAGGGAAGCCATTACTGCCAAATAAGTTACATCACGGTCTAACTCTGTCAGACAGTGGGCCCTCATGATTAGGTTAAAACCCCAAAGATCTGGTTCCATACACAATCTTGTGAGCCAGGCTGTAAACAGTCATGGGACTGGCATTTTGCAACAACATCATGACCTTAGCAATTGCTGAAGTCCAAAGCAACCCCTGAATGAACTGGGCTCTTCGGTTGCATCTTGAAAAGGAGATGGCTTTACCAGGATCCACAGGGACCCCTGAACTGTGCTGCCAGAGCCAGCAACGTGCCTGAAACAAGGCTCCATGAGCAGGGGAGAAGGTCCAGCAAGCAGCAAAGTGGTCTTGTCACAGGCCAGGATGATTGCCAGCCCCAAGTCACATCTGTGTTGCACCCCAGGGTTTTCAGGCAAGGAACCAGATTATAATAAAGTAAAAACAAGGGAGGAGTAGAAAAACATTCTTCCTAACTATAGTTCATCTGCTTAAAAAAAAAAAAGTTGACTGTGAGAGATTCTGGAGTTCCTTTCCAGCTTAAGACCCTGGTTTCTGATGCACCTTCCAGATAGCTGAGGACCAAGCATGGCATTCAGGTAAGAGCACTCACATGCTCTGGCACACGTTCTATCCTGTTTTCTGTCCCATACATGCTGTCATCTGGGTTTTTTTGACCTGTCACACAAAGGTTGCTGAG
Source organism: Steatornis caripensis (assembly GCA_013398225.1). NCBI lineage: Eukaryota > Metazoa > Chordata > Aves > Caprimulgiformes > Steatornithidae > Steatornis > Steatornis caripensis. Next base: position 284,101 of record VZSC01000336.1, on the reverse strand, counting down.
CAATGCACAGCGACAACCAAGTCTTTTCCTGAGTCATTCGTTAAGCAGTTAACAACTCTTCAGTACTCTTGCATGGTTTAAATTCATTCTTCCCAATGGCATTATATAGCATTTATCAATTCTGAATTCATTTCGCCTTTGGAAAGCACTGAAATCTGAAAGCTCCTTGGAGTTCCCATCATCTCCATCTCGCTTAACCTCAAACAACACTGTTCCTTGCATATTGTGTAATTTAACCTGGGTCTTAAAATGTTGAGGTACATCATAATTAACCTAGCTTTGTGCTGAAATTTAACTAAAAAGCTTCTCATTACTTTGGCTTTTAACCTGTAAACCAGGACATTGCTTTAATCCATACTAGCTTAGTACTTTAATAATAAGTGGTGTTCGCAACACATCTTTCTTGAGATAACAAGCAAAGTATGCCTTTCTCCACTGTTTTTTTGGTGTCCTAGAAGTTCAGCAGATTAGAGGAACACGATTTCCTTTGAAGAAGCCATCATCTAACCAAGTTTATAGAAGGCCTTTTAAAAAATTGTTTAACTACTACTGCAGCCAAAACACATGATGGTTGAAGTAAGACTTACAGCTCCGAACCTTTGTATCACTCTTGCTTTCTCACATTTTAAAAAATATATGTAATAAACCTAAACTTCCAGTATTACAAAAATGCTCTGATTGTCTAAATTTATTCTTTCCTTCCCTTTTGAGGACATTGCAGTGGAGTCTCCATTCCTCAGAACATAACAGAAACCACAGACGTGGCCACCAAGAGCTGAAAAATCTTCATTACCTGCACCTTACCCTGGCATAGTGCTGAAGCATTTTTCTACTAAATCTTGAAGTGAAAATCCCCTTCTGTTAAATAACAACACGTCATTCATAGAAATTGGGCAGGCAGAAAGTTCTGCTTGCTTTCCAGATGTGCTTCTGTTTTCACTCCTCTTGAATGCAATGCATTTCATTTCCAGGTGCAATACCTGAGGCCCAGGGGATGGGAAGGCACCTCCTGAATGTTGCATTTCTGGAGAACTCCTCCATCCTTCTCTAAGTACAGTCGAAGCCTGAAATAAAGAGCTGAAGTGCTGAGTGCTCAGCAGGCAGCAGCACCTCCTGGACCTCCAAGCCTAACTAAAAATACAACAGCAGGGACCCCTCATTTACACATTTCATGCTTCCCAGAGGCATTTACGAAGCCACTCAGGTGCACGGTGCTGGTGAATTAGACTCCTGCCAGCACTGTATAGCAACTTAAAGTTTATGGAGTGGATTCTCATCTCACTGAAGTGATTTTTACAGTAGCTTTGGGGCAATGTAAGCTATAGTATGAGACATGAAGAACAACCTGGTGAGCTGCTTGTTAGGGTGGTGACATGTAGGTGCTCCACAGAATAGCCGGCTTAAAAAAATCTGACTAGTATTAGCACGGATAACATTACTGGCAAACATCTGACACAGGCTAATTTAGGCTCACAGCTCGTATTACTATTGCTTTATATGACAACTAAGCAGACATTAGCCATGCTCATTTAAATCAATTCACAAGTTATTAGCTATCATACACTAAATAAGGACGGTATTTCCAATTTACAGCCCTAGAAGTTTGCCTGTCTCTGTAGGTATTTGTGTGCTCCTCATTCCTCTGAAATGCTCAGATGCTGTAAACGTGACTGACTTACCTCTTGCACTCCTGGGAGGGGCATACGGTTGCTGTTGAACAGATGCACTGAGAGCAGATTAGCCCAAGGTCATTCAGAGGGACAGTGGAGAACTAAAATATTTTTCGAGCCTTAGCTCAGCCTCAACTAGGAAGCTTTTCAGTCTACACCAGAGAGAACAAACTGAAAGATCAATCCTTGAGAACTATCCCAATCAAACAATAAGGCAAAGTATCACGTTCAGCACACATGACCTCCCTTTTGGCCCTATTTAGACAGATTAATGAACTTTAAGACCAACTTTTCTCTAACAGAAGAGCCGATATTATACTCTTGGCCAAACCTGCATACTGTTGATCTATTTCAGCCACACAAAATCAGCCCAGAACTGAGGTCCCTTAAACTCTAATCTCTTCTACACATTTCTGCAGATAAAAAGCAGGACCAATGTTTCCTAGCACTATGCATTATTTGAACCTAAGCAGGTGAGAAGCAGAAAAGGAGAGCAGAGGAAGGAGTGGGAAAGGAATCAAGGAAACATATGAAAAAGAAATACCACTGAAAAGAAAAGTATGAACAGCGTAAGAATACTGTGCCTTTCCCTCCTCCATCACTTAGTTGCTTTCCAAACACCAATTCTGTTATTTTCTCCTTCATTCCTGGCACCAGCAAGCCTGAGTGTTCCTAAATCAAAAGGCAGGCTCTCAGAATTACTTGACTTACTTGCAGATCCCAAAAATAGTACTCCCGCAGCATGCCTGCAGAGTTCGTTTCTTCACAGAGAGCATGTGCCCACAAGGAGCTTAGAGTACCAGCTGATACACAAAATACTATTAGGGAAGAGCAAGAGCTTCTTACTAGCTCTCCTTGGCCCTGATGGACCAGATCAAGGCCAGCTATCTAAACCACAATGTTGTAGAGAGTTTTGCATTTAAACTCAGACAGACAGGCATGCTTACCTGTACTAAGCCCTTTGCTTTCTGCTGTTCCAAGTTAATAGGATTCGCTCAGATCATGTTTCTCTGCCATCATACAGACTTTTCTTTATTTTTTTCTTTTTTTTTTTTTACACAGAAGCTGTAAATAAAACTCAAGAGAATTAAAAAGAAATCGAGAGTTAGCAATCCTCTGGCTTTCTTTCAAAAGTAAGCTTACTTTAATTGATATTTAGCTCAGAGGCATGTTGCAAACACTTGGGGCATTGCAGTGTTCCCACAATTCTTCAAAGCGAGCAAGTCTGTTATTCATGCAATCCACTTTCCATTCTCTGAGTCCTGTGACAGAGATGGAAACAAGAAGGTTAACCTGGATGAGTGGATCAGCTGTTCGGTAGATGGCTCAGAAACTGGTACGGGGATTTCACATAAGTAGCAAATCCCTAAAACATTCTGTTAGCATGGGAATCAAATAAATAACCCCTGTTGGGACCCCTAGGTCAACCAAGCACGTGCTTAGGGTTTCAGCCGACAGAGTAGATTTGTTATACATGTATTTAATTACCACACAGCCAGAAGGCTATAGAATTACCTGACTGATACACTACGGTTAAAACATATAGCAGTCCTTGCGCTCCCAGAAACCAGCCATTTCAAGTGCCAGCAACACAAAGCAAAGAAAAACCACATGGAACAAAAGTTATTTAGTAGCCAGGAAACAAGCAGGTTATTAAAATTGTGAAGGAGACCTTTAATTACTTGCAGCAGTTGTGGGAAACGTTACCAGTTACATCTCTATACTAGATTTGAATTTACAAGTCATCACTGGAAGGCTGTAATCAATCCTGAATTTGTTTCGCAAGGCAGTTCAAAGAAACATTTAAATATGGAAACAGATACTGTGTCTTTTCTATGCAAAGAAGATAATATTTTTTATTTCTACCAGCTTCACATTTCCAGCAGATTATCTTAAAAAAAGCTTTTAATATACAGCTGCAATTATCAGGCTTGAGAGGTATTACAGAACCTGGAACCACGCAAAGGGATTAACTACTAATATCATCCAGCTGAACAGCATGAGCTCATCTGGGCTTAACCTTCTGAGTCCATTCCATCTCTAGAACCGAAGCAAAAACAATAAATCACAGCTAACAAGGCGGCAATTTTTATTTTAAACATTAAGAAGGATGGATGCCTTCCCTTGCATCTCCATTAGAGAAACAAATTTTTCCTGGAGAGGGCATATTTATCCATTCATGCCTGCTATGTTCCCATTAGTGCCAGGCAAATAATTCGTAACGGATGATCTGACACAGCAGATCCCTTTGAGCTCACAGACTGCCCACGAGCATATGGTATTTCTCTCCAATTCCTTTTCTTAACACAGAACAAGGAACACAGGGCTGGCAGGTGGAGCGCAACTGCCAGCTGGAACACGGGCTTGAGGACACGGCATCGCACAGGGTGCAGATCCTCACCCGGCCCAAATGAGGAAGAAGTTCAGCAAAGTGGTTGCGGCGTACCGCAGAGAATGAAACTTATCCCTCGCTTGTACTTTAGTTTCTCTACTCACAAATGTATTGCTGGAGCTGAAAGCACCCTGCAGACCTGCTCAACGTAGATAGGTGGGAACAGCAGTGAGCCCCAAACAGGGAGGAAGAGGTTCCCACAGGGATCGGTAAATTGCCAGTGAAGGGAAGGCAGAATAGCAGGCAAAAGGCAATTCCAGTGGCTCAGGGTATGAATTTCCTAAGTGAATTTCTGACTAGAAAGTCTGAGGAATTAAAAAAGGTCCAAATTGTTCTCTCTTTACCCTGCCTGCAACTAAGCTGATGAAGTGAAAGAAAACAATTGCGATAGCAGAGCTTCGGAAAGCTTTGTGTTTGGCAGAGATTCAGGACGTTGCCAGTGGAACACCTAAGAAAGCTCTTTGCTGTTTTCCTGTGACTGTGGACCATAACCTCTGCCCAATATCCGTGCCTGCAACATCTCAGTCCTCAACAACCAGCTAGAGTTAAGCGGGAGCTTCACAGACGTGAGAATCGAGACTCCAGTGAAGCAGGACAAGCCAACGCTCCTTCCCGTGCACTGCTGGGCAGTCTGCAGGTATTCTGTCCCCTGAGGTAGCTGCACTGCCACCCTGGGAGGGCAGGGGGAGATACTTTGAAATGCTTTGCCTGCCTTCCTACAGGAAGGGGTGACACAGGACTGACCCAGCAAAATGGACCTCTCTCTGCCCCCTCCCCAAATCCCCCATCTCCACAGCTGAGAGCAGCCTTCCCGCTCTTAACTGCCCCCCAGCAATCCCTGCCCATACAGCCTTAGCAACAAAAGCAAGCCCAGGCTCCAGTTCCCTGTACCAGCACTGTGCTGCTGTTTAGCCACCCGGCATTAGCCCCCGCTGCACAACTGCCTGTGTGAGGCCTGGCAGAGAGCAGGCACCCTTCTTGGCCCTAAGAATATTTCAGCAAATGAGCATAATGATGCCAGTGGGGAAAGGGAATTCGTGCTCAGAGCTAAGCACAGACTTAGTAGTGCACAATTTCATTGCTTACAGTAGCGGTGAGCCAGCTGGCTGCCAGGCTCTGAAAGAAGACAACTACAAGTCCTTCCTTTTAACCCCGTTCACCCTTTCAAAAGCCTGGTTCTAGAAAAATTAGTGGCCAACGCAGTCAAACTGACTGAAGGGAAGGCTGTCCAAAGGACAAGATGCACCAGAAGCAGTACAGGAGCACCAAAACTGATACTGAGCCAAGTGTTGCAGATAGGATTATACAAAGCAGAGACTCTTTCAACTTCAGTTTCTAAGCTTTCCCAGCATGTTCCCCTTCTGCACAGCTGGGAGGGCTGAAGCAGAAGGGCCAGGCAGGGCAGCCTGACTGCACGTCCACACGTCGAGCTCATCTGGGCGGGAAGGCTGCTGCAGCATGGCTGCTTTCTGGCATAATTACCTAAACCTCCACAATTATTTTTCTTAGTCCATCCCGGGTTACACTTCTTTCAGCACCTTTATGCATCCTGCCTGTACTTTGTTTTGAAATGAAAGCTCCCTTGGGAAGCACCATGGCACAGCTGCGTGTACAGATCCAGCCTGAGCCATTCAGGACCAATTCAGTCCCAGCGGTAACAGTTGAATCTAATGAATCATTTACATCATGTGTGACATCGCATGAGGCAATTAAAAAGCAGAGTTCCAAGTCTGATGCTCACCATGGCACAGTAAATAAATATTTCTGGTTCTGGGGGCATGGTCCCACCCCTGCCCAGCAGCTCAGGTCACGTCGGGGAGGCCATGCTCTCCACCCGGCACAGAATACGCAGCACATCCATGCTGTATTGCCCTTCCTCTGCAGCACTCCTCGCCGCAGCCTTCCTGGGACCTTCTTTCAAACAGTTATCCTTTAATTATAAACCACAGTGGATCATTATGCAATTTTTACTGATTAAGACAATTTGATTGTTTGGGATGATTCAAATAGGTAACATGATGTCAGTTCTCATGAGGGATGAAAGCACAAACACTTTTGATATGAACATCCATCCCATGGCATTTGAATTGCAACTATTCACGTGTGACTAAGACATTTGCTCATTCAAAAGGCTTTTCTAGAAAGAACAGCTATAAATTTATAGGAGAAATGCTGGAACAGTCTGAACAAAACTGAAAGGAAAAAGGGAGGGGGAACAAATTTCCGAGTCCAGCCCCTGTTCAGAGGTGTTATTACACTCACAGCTGATACGTGGCAGTGTTTTCCTCCCTTCCACCAAACGACACTGAATAGCTCCATGCAGAAACACTATCCCACTTCAAGAAAATTTCAAAGGCACCAACCAAAAGGGGCATCTGCCTTCACTTAAGACCCAGGACTCTGGCCCTTCACTTCCAATTACAAAGTACACACCCAAAATAAGAAGCATACAACCAACACAGTAAGGCAATTTAGGAATACGGTTCCCCCCAAAAATAAAAAAAGAGATAGAAAGTTGTTGAGCACTTATGAAGTAATTCACATTACCTGCAAGACCACCGCTTGCTTAGTTCATAGTTGCTGCAAAATTACTTTCAGCTGAGGTAATTTGGCAAGCTGAGTATCAAATTTAACTGCTATTTTTCTCTAACCAAGGCAGTGCATCTGCTATGTGGGACTTTTCCTTACTGTTAGTTTTCACTGCTGTGTTAGTTTCACTGGAAACAGTGAGTGTCTGAGAGCAGAGGCTGGCTCCAGGCCTTTTGGGAAAACAGCCTGCCAACATCATTGCCCTTGTCCGCATCCCTCCTGCCTGTTATTTGTGTCCCCTGCCACCCCAATGAGAAATGCTAACAGACACAGGACAAGCAGCAGACTCCAGATCAGTTCTCATTGCACTGCTCACTGACCATGTGCGCCAAGTTGTAGGTGACCAAGGAAACAAGCAGCGCTCCCACACCTACAGGGCTGGCTCACAAGGCGTGTACAGGGATGCTGCTGAACAGAAAGACTTTCAGGAATTAGCTGTAAAGGCAGATGCAAAACAGGTGCCTCTAGCTAATTCCACACACTCAGAGGCCTTTTCTGTGCCTGAGCTGGAAGACAGTCCAGCACAGCTGTAGTTGTGATGGCTGAACTACATGTTTAATTTTTGTTTTCTTGCTTTAGGTGAAGAACTGTTAAATTACTTTATTTTTCCTCAGCTGTCAAACTGGGATCCAGCAGTCTGCCGGACAACAGGCAGCCAGCAACAAGAAACTGTGAATCCACAGAAGCATAATCCATTTCCTCTTTACCAGTCAGAGGAGACAGACCAAAAGTTGACCAGAGCTGCCAAGCTGCAGCGGTTGCAGCTCCTAGCCATGCAATACATTACAGAGGTCATCTTTCCCTGCTTCACATCAACAGCTCTCTAAAGTTCTGCTCCTGGATAGCACCCACTTGAGTGCAAGCACAAAGGATGCCACAATTGTAAATCTTGTTCTGCCATACAAGCCCTTCCGGAGGCATTGCAACAACACCTTGCAGAGTGCAGAAACCCACCCAAACAGCATGTGCCAGCCTTAGCATCCAGATGGGGCAGCTTCCTGGGGAAAGCAGCATCCATAAGCCACCTCTTCAAATGCAAGCAATTCTTCCACCAATGCACAAGGTACTTAAGCTAGTTACTTAGTGCTTGAGTGACAGAAACCACCTTGCTCCAACAGCTACGTGTATCCTCAGCATGCAATGGTTTAGAATCAAGAGGGAGACATCTTAATGCCTTCTTCACATTTAAACTTTATTAATAGAGAGGAATTTCTTTCCAGAGACTTCATTTGTAAAAGCGTAACTCTCAGCACCAAAGATGACCCCAGGTGGGCCTTTAGGCGGCCCTTTCACACTTCTACTATGATCCAGAAGCAGCAATGGCCAACTGCTCCCTAAGGGACACAGAGGGAGGCAAGCACAGCAAGGGGGCTGGCAGGACGGGCACCTCACCAGCCAGGGCCCCATCCTACAGTACCTGAGCAAGGCAAGCTGGAGATAGCAGCCTAGATCAGACAACTTCACAGGGATGAGGAAGGTCCTCGACTAAGGCAGCCTACAGGTCTGGAGCAACAACATCCACAGGCAGGCACAAGCCTGACTAAGCTGTAGACCAACACTTCTGTGACACAGCTCTGATCAGAGCTAAAGCCCCACGGCTGAGCTTAAATAGAGCTCCTGGGCCCATGGGCAGGGGTTGTGGGTGGAGACCCAGGTGAGGCTGGTCAGGGCCATTAAGGCCTATTAGTGGCACTGGTAAGGACTAATTTCTCTACAAAAGGTGGTAGTTTGGTATCCAGCAGAAAGACAAGTGAACTATCCAGAGACTTTGTGTGTCTTTCTACAATACAGATGGTTCTGGCTTAAGCTCATTGAAGTGCCTTATAACAGCGCTGACAGAGATACTAGCAAAACTCACCAAGCTAACACACTGACTTGTCCTTATCTCCTGGTTCAGTGTTGTTACTCTCTATGCTAAAACTTAAGTGAATATTGATGAAAGTTATTGACTGACAGCTCTGCAGATAAATAGGTATCCTGCGGCCATCCACAGAGCAGCCACTGCAAATGAAGACATGACAAATATAATGTCAACAGATTAGCAAGACAGTGACAATTCTCCTATGATGTGGAGAAGAAACCGCTCTGTAGAGTGGTTTCATCTCCACACAGAGTGTAAGCAGTGTGGCTGCTTAGGTTTTAGTCACTCAATGCAATGATACTGCATAGCCTCACTATTTAAAAGTGACTTTCAAAATTATTTGAAGTGTTCATACAAGGTGATCCTTTCACATGTCGGGGTAAGAAAGATTTCCATTCAGTTTGCGTAACCTCCTTGCGCCCTTTCCCATTCCTGGTGTGGCAGCAGGTTCTGCACAGCATCTGACTGTGCTGGTGAGGTATTTGTACGCTCTCCTGATCAAATGTACCCAAACCTGATGGTAATGAGAGGGATACTGGGGGACGAAGGGAGAGACACAGAGAGAGATCTCTGACCTGGAGAACAGGACTTACACCATTTCACAGAGGACAGCCATAACTCTTAATCACATTAGTAGATCTGAAAGTAACCTAGAGTTTAAAAGCTCCATATTCCATTACCAGAGATCAGAAAAGTGAGATGCTCTGTAATTCAGCCCCTCACATAGCAGCATTTTGTCTCCTACTTGAATAACCTGGATGCTTGAAAAGTGCTGTTAACTCTTCGGAGTAATGCTAAACTACTGGCATTTTGCTGTATCTACTACATATTGATTTTCTAATGATACCCTAATTCGCCTGCAAATCAATGCTTGAACTTGTGGATTTACACTTTTACCAACTTGCATTCTTTTAGAGAGGTTATTTTCTCAGTTCTTCACGGTACTCTGAAAAAGTAAATAGACTGTTAAAAAGTAAACAGACAGCTAAAAAAACCCCCAGCCATTATTGTCAGCTATTACTGCTGAGCACAAATACCCATCTGTCTTCATCTCCATCTATTATCGAAATTGCCCAGAGGCTCATCAACTTGTCCTGTGCTAAATGAATGCCTTTCGGCTCCTCAGTGGGAGCTCTATGAACCCCAGGAAACACTCAGCCATTCCTCTCCTGAGCACTTCAGAATGAGAGGGAAGAATAAAGTATTGGGAACCTAAGGCCTGAATTTAAGACTTAACGGTGCGATGTGCACTCAGGCATGCCCAAAATAGGGATCTTACTTGTGATCACGTTGCTTATCTGAGGTCAGAAAAAAGACCTAAGAGCTGAGGACCTGTTCGGAAATGCACAGCAAAGAAATTAAGGACTTCAGTGGAGGTCAAGAAATTGAGGAATTCTTTTTTCTTTCTTTTTTTGGGGGTGGGGGGGGGCATCATCTGACTTTTCAATGGAAGCAGTGTGGTTTTAACTGTGAATCAATAAAGAGAATAAATGATGAAAACCTAAATGGACTCTCAACGTCAAGCTGTGCCATACCAATCTGTCTACCAGTCCATCTCAGATAACAGTGCATCTCAGATAACACTGATAAATGCCCTGAGACAAACCATATGTAGAAGTAGATTAACTGATTATCATTCATTTCAGAATCCATCCATCTACTGGTAAATGTCAGTCTTAAGGAAACAGTCTTGCCTCCTACTTAATCTGCTCTCTTCTGAAAATCATATCAGTGACTGAACTTTTCCCACTTGTGACTTCCCACAACAGTGCACCGTTCGCGGCGCTCTGGGTCCCAGCTAGATGCTCACCCCACCCTGCTCCATTTAGCAATGCAGAAAGGACAAGAGGGTCACGATCTGCAAACAGAAAACAGTTGACTTAAACGTAGAAGGAGCTGCATACTCACATACTTGAATTCTCAAGACTAATTCATGAGGGAGGCAGGCAACCTGTGCTCTCATTTATGTCCGCTCTGTGAAACAAGTGGCGTCAGTAAGTGTGTGAGTTCTCATTCCTGCCTAAAGACAGTGATTCTTTCCCTCGATGGAGAAAAGCGCATGCTTTCCAAAGGCTCCAAGGTTGGAGACACAAGTATGGGGAATTCCTCCCTGAGCTCCTTAGTGTAGAGTTGTATGTTGCATACTATGTATTTTTCAGGTATGCCTGAATGNAGGCCTGAATTTAAGACTTAACGGTGCGATGTGCACTCAGGCATGCCCAAAATAGGGATCTTACTTGTGATCACGTTGCTTATCTGAGGTCAGAAAAAAGACCTAAGAGCTGAGGACCTGTTCGGAAATGCACAGCAAAGAAATTTAGGACTTCAGTGGAGGTCAAGAAATTGAGGAATTCTTTTTTCTTTCTTTTTTTGGGGGTGGGCATCATCTGACTTTTCAATGGAAGCAGTGTGGTTTTAACTGTGAATCAATAAAGAGAATAAATGATGAAAACCTAAATGGACTCTCAACGTCAAGCTGTGCCATACCAATCTGTCTACCAGTCCATCTCAGATAACAGTGCATCTCAGATAACACTGATAAATGCCCTGAGACAAACCATATGTAGAAGTAGATTAACTGATTATCATTCATTTCAGAATCCATCCATCTACTGGTAAATGTCAGTCTTAAGGAAACAGTCTTGCCTCCTACTTAATCTGCTCTCTTCTGAAAATCATATCAGTGACTGAACTTTTCCCACTTGTGACTTCCCACAACAGTGCACCGTTCGCGGCGCTCTGGGTCCCAGCCAGATGCTCACCCCACCCTGCTCCATTTAGCAATGCAGAAAGGACAAGAGGGTCACGATCTGCAAACAGAAAACAGTTGACTTAAACGTAGAAGGAGCTGCATACTCACATACTTGAATTCTCAAGACTAATTCATGAGGGAGGCAGGCAACCTGTGCTCTCATTTATGTCCGCTCTGTGAAACAAGTGGCGTCAGTAAGTGTGTGAGTTCTCATTCCTGCCTAAAGACAGTGATTCTTTCCCTCGATGGAGAAAAGCGCATGCTTTCCAAAGGCTCCAAGGTTGGAGACACAAGTATGGGGAATTCCTCCCTGAGCTCCTTAGTGTAGAGTTGTATGTTGCATACTATGTATTTTTCAGGTATGCCTGAATGAAGCTGATATCCCTGTTAAAACTGGAAGTAGTATTATTTCATTCTACTAAATTTATTCTTGTTTCTAATTACGATAATGTATCTATCATCCCTAGCACGGCACCTTTCCAGCATTATAAATACACCTGTTCTTCAATCTGCAAGAGCACTGGATGGGTAGATCACATATTACAAATTAGATTTCCATTAATAAAGATTCCCTCCTTCCACATACCTGTGACAGAGAGGCACAAGAGTCATGCTGTCTGGTATTTTATCCTTTGGTTAGTGGCAGCTCTGCAAGGAGGGAATCTCTTCTTCCTAAAATACAGGCACAGCAGGTGAGGCAAGAATCTAGGCTAAAATCTTTTGAATGACAGGCTGGAGGAGCAAGTACCAAATCTGTCACCAGGTAGTACTGCCAGTGTCCAAAAAGCCTACGTGCTCTTCTCTTCTAGTTTAGTTTAAAGAGTTGCTTTAGTTTAAATAATTTAAAGATATTTCCCACATAGAAAGGGTTTTCCTCTGGCCACCTCTCTGTGTCTCACAGGGACTTCTCTCCATGAGCAGTACCTGCACATCTGATGCAATGCTGGCGTGAGATCAGTCTCACATCTGACATCGTCCTCACCACCTGTGTTCCCATCACTACACTGTACGTCCTATTCCTCTGAACAGAAAATGCTTGTAGAGCTGTGCTGAGAGCTAAGAGAAGGGCCCAGCTTCAAATAATCCCGCTGGAAGGTTCACACCACAGGGCCGGGAATGGCTCTGCCCGCCGGCATGGGAGAGCAAAAATGTTGTCACTGAAGAACGTGCACGTGGCAGAGTGATTCTTCTCCCCAAGAAAACTTCTTCTTGCTTCAGACCACAGTGTTACATCCAAGGCTTGTCAGTCAAGCCCTCATCATTACCTGTGTGTCTTAAAGTTCCATCAGGGGCTGATGTAAAGCGTTAAAGCTGAGTCTGATTGTATCGCTTCCTACCAAAAGTGGTATGAAAACATGCTGTCTCAGGACTCTGAAGGTCAAAGAGAGAGGCCTAGTCTGTGCTGCAGAAACTATATACATGGCAATACAATTAAGAAGCTGATACACCATCTCTCACAGGTGCCTGCTGCCCATTACTGATGGACAGAAATGGAGGCAATGTCTCCACACAGGAGTCATCAATCGTCTTTTTAAGACATATTTGATGGCAAAATTTCCAGCAGCAGCACAATCTGTCAAATTGCAGCTGAACTTCTCTACATATGGTTCAGAAATTGGTATTTTAATATAGGGAAAATATAAGCAGCTTCAGCCATGCTATGACTATTATAAGTTATGCTTTCATGTTGCTGTGAAACTATTGCTATTATTTCCAGATGGTTGTTTAGTTGCTTTCATTTCTGGCACCTAGAACAGTTTGTGGTTTTGCCAGGGTTTGCAAACATTTCTCAAACTTTCTTTAATCTTCCTGATGCTAGGTTTAGTAGGAAGGCCAAAGTATTGTATTCCCCACTGAACAGAAAGGGCAGACCAAAGACACACACCTGCCCACAATGATAGACTGAGTTAACAGTGGAGAAAAAATTAGAAATAGGGAGAAAACTGGAAACCCCAGTACTGTACTAAATGTTCTTCACGGGGAAGTGTCAGCCTCACAAATGGCATTGCAAGGAATCACGGTTGCGACTGATCGAGGCCATGTGTTCCCGTGTGACAGGCACAGGGCCCACCCAAAGCACTCAACTCAAAGCAAAGTCTCCCAGTGATGGGTGCAAAATGAAATTAATTGAGGTGGGAACATGTAGAGAGAAGGGGAAAGTGGAAAAGTAAGAGACAGGGCTCAAAGGAAATGTAACCAACAAAGTACAGGATGTGACTTGTCTTCCTCTATTTTGACCAGCTAATGTTATGCCATCCCATTTTTCATATCCAGTTACCCACGGAAGGAAAAGCCTGGAGAGGACATTTAGGAGAAAGCAGGCTTTTTCTCTTTTTAACGAATCAAACGTGACCAGCACCAAAAGCCAAAACGGATTTTAATTAGACGGAAGACCTCTGTAAGAGGACCTTAAAAGCATGCACAGTTTGAAGCCTTTGCATCTGCATATTTAAATGCAGAATAAATAAATATATATTGTTGCTTGTGTAATAAAATGAGGGCATATTTATTGGCTAAAAGACCCTGCCAACAACTGAGCTCTGGATCTGTAGCAGCTCGGCCAGAGTTGGTTACTTCACAGAGTACTTCCAGGAGGACGAAGAGTTTTATCCTCTACTTTCAGAGAAGGCTCTTAGCACGTCTTGCAAACCACATCTGACATTCAACGTATCCTACAAGGAAAGAGCAGCTTCTGACGCTATTTCCTGCCAGCATCCACTCTTATTCCTCCCTGTTTAGCTGGAAGGCGTGTGGACGTGTCGGCAGAGTGCAGGCCATTAGCTAGCAGAGACGGGTGGTCAGGGAGGTAAATTAAAACTACTGAGCCACTCTTGGCCACCAAATACCTCTTTGCAGTATGGTTTACGGTGGAGGAGCTCAGAGGGAGCAGGGTTTTCACAAAGATATCATAGCAAGCTCTTTCTCCGAGCATTAATGTAATCTGCACCTGTGCTCTCTCTGCATAGCTTTTAGGCACTTCTGGCCAAGAACAAAGCTGCTCCCCAGGGTTAAGCTCAGTACCTGTGAAAATGTTCAGCCTGCTCCTCCGATGTGGGGCCACCTGGAGTAGCACGGTGCTGTGAGCAGTTTGCTGGTGATCACCCAGCATACGGGCCTGGCACCTCTCCGCTGCACTGTGGCACTCAGCGTGGACTTATGTCCCTCAGGCTTTCCAAATAACGAAGGTAGGTGCAGTCCCAGATACTCCTGCAGGAGCTGCCAACACAGAAAAAGGTTTTTTGAGAAGTGGAAAATCTCAGGGAAATCTCCTATGCAGAAAGTTAATAGGTAGATACCCTCGAAGCAGCTTGGAGAAATGGTCACACACATTTCAGTTTAATAAGTGGAAAATATGTGGTCAGCTTGCCAGATTTGTCAGCCTCTTTTGTGCATTAAGCAGCTATATAGAGATGACGAAATTGTGGGGGTTTTCTATCTCAAAGATGAGGGGCCCCACCGCTGGTTAAGCTGTGCTATTTGTGGCATTAATCATTTTTTAATTGGCTTTTTTAACTGCGCAATTACAAGCACATTCTTAGCACCTAAGCCAGAATGGGTTCTCTGGGCCAAAGGCTCAGCTTCGTAACTGCTCACCCCTGTGCATAACTTCGCTGGCAGGAGAAGCATCGTTAATAATTCATGAGCAGTGCTTGCAGATTGAGGCCCTCAAGCTCTTTTACTGTTACTGTGAAAAAAGGGAAAAAGAGTTCGGTCTGTAAAGGTGTGACATTTATATTAAAAAACCACAACAAAACTTCGAAAATACTTTGTTGGTTTGTTCATAAGAGCACAACGGACCTAACTTAATCATCTACTCTGAAGTTCGGAGCGCTCATCCGTGGCCTTCTGAAACCCAGGAATAAAGCCAACTTGGCCCTGAACAACGTCCCATTTGTCTTGACCATTTAGACAGCTGACTTCCCTTAGCTGCCTGTTAGATTTCGTGTCTTCGTATGACTGCAATGTTCATTCCCTGGTTTAGCTTCCTTCTACGGCTGGATCAGATTGGCACATTGGAGTGTGAAGGCGAATTTCATTTCCTTGTGGTCTTGTAGTTGAAATATGACTGCAGAGAGACATTACTCCTTTGAATGCATTTCTCTAACAACCTGCTTTGTATTTCTGAGTAGATCCTTTGAGGAAAATCTACTTTCTTTCCCCATCTTTCTCTCCCAACTCTCTTTTAGCATCTTTCTCTGAGCCAAGATGCTTTATCACATTTTTTCCCCTCCATCAGAGAAATAAGTCAAGTGCATACTGCAGTGAAAAAACATTTTTAATCAATTAACAGAAGTCCCCTGCTGAAAGCAGTGCAATCACTCAGCTAGTATGATAAAGATGCTCATCAGAGGTGATTATGAAGAGATCAATTCCTTTGGGAATTGACTGTAGCTTCCCTGACAATAGTGCTGGGAGCAGTTTTGCTTAGAAAGGTATTCTTCCAGTAGACATTTATTAACGTTTTGTTTCCCAGCAGTTGCTTGTTCTTCGTTAAAAGTTCCACTTCTCTGATTCTTCCCCTATTCCTCTGTGAAGAAGGGATTTATTAGCATAAATCAGAAATATAAATCTAGGGTATCGTATGTCAGACAAACTCACCCCAGGAGCCAGGTGAGGGGGAACGTATTTTTATTCTTTGGCCTATGCAGTGCCAGGTTGTGGAAACTAATAAAACAGATCACACGTTCACACATGTTGCCCCAGTCAAGAAAATCTGAGAAACCTGCTGCATTGTAAAAATGGAAATAGAAGAGTAGCTCCAGCCACCCGCCAGTGCCCAGCCTTTAGAGGCAATGACCTGGAGCTAAACTGGTGTGTCTGTTCCCGCTCACTCCTCTGCCTGACCTCCTGGCTCTCTATTCACCAGCTCATTCCCTTTGCTCCTCAGACAGCAGCTCGTCTCACTTCCCCACAGCTCCTCTCTCTGTTGCAGGGAGCAGATACTGCTCCCGCGCTGCCCCTGCCATCTGGAGCAGTATCCCTATTGCTCTGCGCCTAATTGAATGTGAAGAGAAGCAGGGAGCTGTTCTTGGGAAGAAACATTTCCTGACCCTGCCTTTTGACTCCTCCAAACGCGTTGTCTGCTGGGAGAATTAAACATCTCCTGAAGCTCTGCTCCTTTTTGCTTCCACGAGTTCAACGGTCGCCTGCTACTTACCCTGTGGCCCAGCAAATCTTGCAATGATGCCTTTCTCCTACAGCCGACTTACACTGTCGCTTCCTTCTAGGGTGGCCCCTTCTGCGAAAGTAATGTCCGACCCTTGGCCCAGACCCAATCCCGTACCTTCAGTGCAATCAAATGTGTTTTTTCTTATGTGGAAGAGTCAGACATGGCCCCCAGCTCCTCTCTCACTCTCTAAGTTGCATGTAAAACAACAGTCAGAAAAAGGAGTTCTCGGCAGCCTGGAGGAGAGACAGCACGCAAACATGAACAGCCTTCTGCATGAAGGGTTCGGGGCAGGGAATGTCAAAACCTAACGCTTTTGCTTCCTATTGCACAGAGTAGGCTATGCTGATGGATAAGCTGTCTTATGGCTTGTGAGATCCAGCAACAAGCAGCTTCTAATCATCGCTCGAGGAAAGTGTGAAAAAACGTAAACTGACATGCAATCCAGACGAACTCACAGATGCCAAGGCTCTGACAATATCACACTGTTCGGCAACTTATTCTTAGAATCAGTCTTAATATCAGGACAGACACAAATTAGAATCAAGTCTGACCCAAGCCAAGAACAATTCCATGGAAGGAAAGAACAAGGCATTAAATTAAGTTCACAGAAGCTCACAGATAGCGAAGGAAAGCTCAAGGACTTCTGATGATCAGCTCTGCTTTGACAACCTGTTCTTCAGACCTTTGAGGAAACTTCAGCCTGAAATGATTTGGCACTACATTACCAGAACCCCCAAAAGAAAACTGGACATGGGAGCAAGAAGCCAAGGTGCTGCCAGTGAGCAAGGCTGGCAGTGCGGGCCATCACTTACGCAACAAACTTCTTGGACCGCTCTGTGCTGAAGCAGTCCTACTCTGAGCATCTCCCTGGAATGCTGTGCGCCGACAGGAAGCACTAACAAGGCGGTGAAATTTCATTTCACGCTGAAATCTACAAACAAGACTTAGTAAGAAATGGCCACTGGCTAAATAGGAAAATAAGTGACGCCACTGTCCGGAATAAATCTGAAAAGCTGGACAACACCAGAGCTAATTTAATGTCAGAAAGAGTATTTTAACACAGACCAAGTCTGACACGTAAGTAAGTGTGTTAGCAAAGAGAGAATAGGGAATTAGTCCCGCCTGAGCTTGTCGCTGCACTTTCTTTGCATACATTTGCCTCTGATTCAGTGCAAACCCAGTCCCAGTAAGCATCATGTAAAGGGTGGAATTTCCCCAAATCCTCTGCGGTCCCACCTTTGCAGTGCCATCACTGCTTCTTCTCCTGTGATAGGACTCTCCTGAAGCCTGTCCATGAGTCCAGGAACTTGCCCATGGAGACTAGGGGTCACTTGAATACAGCAGAGGCAGAGAAAGAGCAATACCTCTTATCCTTGTCCCAGATAGTCCTCCAGAATGAATGTGCCATCGGAGCTGTGTTAGTTTTCCCTAGTTCCCCCTTGTGCTGCAGAAGCCTCGTGGAGTAATTTGGTGGAGCCTTTCCCTGGAGATGGAGATGAAGCCACATGGTACTGGAGTCAGGACAGAGTCACAGTTTCTACCCAGACCATGCTGGGACTTTGATGGACAACCTGCAATCTGCAGAATGTAAGGGCCAAACATCCGCCACAGGAAAGAGGGAGCACAAGGAAAATGAGCTGAGAGTATTGCCAGGGAAACGTCTCTTCCACTCAAGGGCTGAACAGCGCTCAGTCACTGCTGCTAGAAACTGCCTGCAAGCGTAGACGTTAATGTTATGCCACATCCGGCATAGAAGCAGAGAGATTCATGCCATTTCGTTATGAAATGATACAAGCACCATAAAGTATCAGCTTTCAAGTTCATAATTTATAAATTAAGTGTAAATAGCCCATATTCTGAGCTCCTCTCCAGCCACTCATTTATCCTTCCCCTGTGAAAAATTAATGAGTCCATAAAATAGCTTGTAAATTTAGAGCAGTCGTGTTTTTTTAAAAAATCAACAGTGCGATTTTCCTCAGGACTCTGAAGCCTTAGCTGGCTCCAGACACTGCTGTTAATCACTGGTCTTAGGTGTGCTACTATGCTACAGCAGAGGTTTTCCACCTCCTGCTAAGATTCCTGCTGCAGACCAGCACCAGAGACAAGATAAAGCACTGATCCTAGTGCAGCAATCCCTGCTTTCAGCAGCCTGGCAGACTGCTTCCTTCAGGGGGTGCTTGAGGACTTACCATCTTATCCAAGACATCAGGAGAAGAATTAGCAAGACAATTTTTATAATCACATTTTCTAAGTGGAAAATTCACTCCAGGCAAAACTTTGGTCTGTTTGAAGGAAAATGAGCAGAACCAGATCAGCTAGCTCTGTATTTCCACTAAGAGGATTCCCTAAGGGAATCTTTTGCTATTTTGTGACCTTTTGGGCTTGCCTCTGGAGAAAAAGCTGTGTTGGTCATTTTGCAAGGCCCTCCACAACTTTGCAAGGACCATTGCCCATTGGTGTGCGCATTTAGCAATCCCACGTAGAGATCAGAGAGGAGTAGAAGACAATCAGAGGGCAGTAGGAGACAAGGAATGGACTGGAGCAGGCATAATGCTCCAAGTGCTGGAGTCCTGAAGGACCACAACAGAGGAGTGCGGAGAACAGGCAACGGACTGGTCCGGAGGTGTCCATGGGGGTCTGAAGGTGGCTTTCCGTGCAGTCGAAGACGTGCTCCTGCCTACCTCTGTTCTCTTCTACTCTCTCTGGGGACTTTGCTCAACACCTAAATAAATGCCCATGAAACCTATTCAAAATCAAAGACACTTCTACACAAGAACTCTGTATCAAAATTAACTGCTGCTTGCTGATCTGTGCTCGGCCAGGGGTGCTGGAAGAGGAGACGGGATTCCATGGCTGCTAGGGCATCGCAGCAGGGGATGTTCTGTACCACAAGGGAGGGCGATATCAAGAGATGCAGGGTGAGATGGCTGTAAGATGAGCTCCGTGATTTTCTGTTAACATTTATACTTATGTTTAACATTTGGAGATATTTGCTCATAAAGAATTTTGGCTAAAAAAATTGTTTCACACAAACTCTTATTGTTAAGCTCTCTGATGAAATATCCAGCTCTTTTCAATTGAACCGAACAAAACCACATTAGAGTAAACAAGGCAGAACAAAGCACGGAGATTATATTTCCTCTTCTGTATACATACAAGGTTTATATCCCTTCTTCTGTACAGTCTGACTGTCATGAACAGCAAGTCACTATGATGATTTATAACAAGAGTGGCAGATTTTATTAGATGTAATGTTAACTTATTAATTAAATTCCTACAATCAAACATTAAAATGGATACTATATTTGTAATTGAGCAGAAAGCCTGATCCCAAATGCTTAAAAATATAAGGCCAGGGCAGCAAATGTGATTGGTTTTCTTATAATCTCATCATTTTGCTCCATATGTGGCCCCCAATCTGTTTAGGATTGTTAAAATTCCTGGGTATTGTAGTGCCTTCCCCAGAGAACGCTGGGAAGAACTACGGACAGCCTGGACCAGATGGGATGCCAGTGACTCCAGCCAGCAAAGGCAGAAAAGAGGACAGTAGTTAACTCCTCCTCTGCCGGCCGCTACGGCGGAGGTCCAGACAGGAAAATTAACACAGACTGCTTTCCAGTACTGTAAAAGGCAGTTTAAAGCTCCTGGGAGCAAACTGCTGCAGCCCATGGGGACGAACAAAGCAAGCACTGATAATCCCATTCTCGTGAAAAATTGTTCAGTGCTGTAAGTGGAAATTTCAGTTGCTTGCACATTCCCCTGGGTATGTGAAAGAAGAAGGGCTCACGGAAGCCCAAGAGGGAAGTGGAATGTGGTAAACGAAACCAGCACCTGCAATATGAAAGGTCTCTTGGTCGGATCGAAAGTGTTTTTAAAAAGTTTATGGAGTAGCGCGGGATCGGAGAGCCTGCCTCCAGATGCCTGAAATTCAGCAGGCCCGAGCTTGATTTAAGAGCAAGAGTCTGGCTGCTCAGCATTCCCTGCCCCTCTCTAACCTGTCACTGCAAGGAGTTAAACTGGCACTCGAGAACCTCTGCCATAGGAAACACTTGGATGCTCCCTGTCCACCAGGGTGGATTAGTTCTATTTACACGAGTTTAATCCTTTGGCATATAAAACAAGTGACACTGTAGCTATAAACAAAATACAGGATTACCCTATTAAAATGGTGCACCACTTCTTTCCTTCCTGTGACTTTCTCAACTGAGACATCCAGCAGCTTTTAGCTAAGCCAAAAACTTTGCCTTATTATTCCATACCTGCCCAAACTGTTATGTTGCTTTGATGGCTTGAAGGGAATTTTGTAGGTGTTTTCTAAGGCATTATTTAACAAGACTTAACCTAAAATCCTGAAAGCCTAGGGGTATGGTAAAAAGAAAAGGAAATTAAAATAGCAGCTCAGGGCCTTCGATATGCTTTCCTCTTTAACTCATAAAGAAGCTGTTAGTGTAATACTGACTCCTGGCTGCAGACTTGAAGATTTTTCTGTTGCACTGAATTTACACTTGTGGAGGAACAAATTCTGTTATAAAAATAAGGAATTTTCCTATTCAGTTGGATATAGCAATCTCTCACATCCTGTGAGACCAGAGCTTTGCACATGAAATCTCCCCTACATCACGTCTATTATTTCGTGACAGACTCCTCTGACTAATTACAATCAGTCTTAAAAATATGGAACACGAAAATAGTGAGGGATAATCATGTGTCCATAATCTTTAGATCATTGCTTATGAAAAGACCCTTCAAGGCTATCTTTAGTTACAACAGCATCAGAAAAAGATAATTTTGAGGTGTAAAGGAGCATCTTGTCCTGGAGAGGGAATGCTAAGTAAAAAACTTGTGTAATTTTACTAGATACAGCAATTATCACTATATAATTCCCTGGACAACTTCTCAACATAGACATGCCACAATGGGGGCTTTGGATGCAAAATGTAGAAGGCCACTGGCTTTTTATCCTACAAAATCAATATGTACTGCCAGGACAACCCACCAGCTTCAAAAACAACCTCACCTGGGTACATACTGCAAGAAAATTCCAAGTCTGCTCTTCACTCCTGCTTATTAATGCCTCTGAATAGGAACAGACTAGGGTTTTTCTTATCAGACAGTCCTTTGAGTGCCTATGCATTGCCAGGATTTGACAAAACCTGGAAGAACTAGAAGCAGCTGCCCCGCTACGGTACCCTTGATAGGTTTTAGGTGCCAGACTTTTGCTTAGGCTCATCTTTCACAGCTTCAAAGGAACGTGTGATTCTTTCTGGAGCCCAGCTGTGTGTCTAAGAAGATTTTTTTTGAGCAAGATACTAACCAGAACCATGTTAACTTCTCAAGGACATACTAGCTCCAGTAGCTGTCAAGCAATCATTCCGACAATCCCTCCACTTGGGAGGGGATTGTTACAGAAATTTGCATCCCCCTTTCCATAGCCATAAGGACAAGTGAGAAGTCAGATTCTTTTGCCAAGAGGAATAGATTGTAACTTGCAGACATGGAAAATGCAAGATATATTTGGACACTCTAATTCCCCCTGCAGATCTGATATGGAAGACATTAGAAAATGTCAGACAGCCATAGCTACCTCCACTCAGGGCTATGAACATCGTTCACAAATGCTAATTAGTTAAGAAGGTATTCTGTAGGCAGATAGGTGGCTGGGAGCCAAAGACTAACAATTTCAATTCAGTTGTTCAAAGGATATATGTGTGCATGTGTAAAAGACTGAAAAGGAGAATATTACTTGTCTCGTAAGTGAAAGATTAGATTTCTATTTCCCTATGCATTTTTAATGTGCGCACAGAGTTTCATGAAACAGAGCTCCCTGGGCAGGGCTGGGGGCGCAGAGAAGCTGTCTGTGTTCAGGTAACAGCCTGGGTTCCAGCCAGGGCCTGATCCAGCTGGGCGGCAGACGGGAAGACCGTGCAGTCCTGTTACTGCTCTCCCATGCATTGTATTAATGGCGGTGACTAAAGCTCTCTTGGCCCTTTACACAAACACAGTTTCCTGATGAAGGTGACCTGACCGTCTCAAAGGTAAGTTGCCAGGGCAGGGGAACTGCCTCATCAGAAATACGTGTGGTCAATTTTTTTGCATCCCCCCCTGCCAAGTACAAAGCAGTGCTGCATGGGGAGGGCTTGGGCACGCTGTGCAGCTCTGAGCATCCTTTGAAAGGGATGCCGTGAAAGCAACAAAATGCTGCGGGTAGGGAGCGCTGTGGGACAATGTGCTACCAGTAATGCTGCCAAGACTGTGGGACGCTCCTCCGGCTTGCAGATCCCTCACCTGAATACAGAAACTGGGTTTGCAGTTCCAGGAAATACGTATCTGAAGCGTCTTTGAGAGCTTCAAGCGAGATCCCCAACAGTCCGACTCTGTGCTCCAATTTCAACAGAGCTCCTTTGTTTTTAGCGTTACTGATCTTTTAGGAGAGCTTCTACAGAACAGAGTATAAATCAGGTCTCTGGTGTCAAAGGTGGTCATCTCTGGCATTTGTGAAACGTGTTGATGGCCAGCAGGGTTAGGACAAACGTAGGATCTCTTGAACAGCCCTTCTGAAGGCACTGATCCAGCTCTGAGGCACAGCAGAGCCTATTCGTTACAGACTACATTTTTCTAGTGAGAAGTCATTTATATCAATTTTATGCCAAATCAAGGTATCCCTGTTGTAACTCCACTGAGTTCAGTCAAGCTACATGAGTCATGCATTTAGTTCTTAACTTTCTCCATAGAGAATACTATTTTTTCCTTTGATACTGCTTCAGTGAACCTCTAAATCTACAAACACGCATCCTGCTCCAGCAAAGCATGTAAGCACACACATGTGCGAAGTGCGTGAGAAATCATTGTGAGAGCAACTGGGTTACTTCCATACTTAAACCACCTTGTCAGCCTCTTTCATCTGACATCCTTGTTCATATTATTCTGCAGGAGACAGAGTACTCCTTCATGCATTTGGCTTAACACAGCTGAAATGATGGCCAATGGAAAGACTCCCATTGCCTTCCCTGGAAGCTGAACTGTGCCCTGGGTAATGGCTTGTCTTGATGGCAGCGGGGAGGGTCAGGGAGGGTGAGACAGTGAGTCCATCACTTCTATAACAAACACATCTGCTGTGTCCGTATTGACTAGGGATTTTAGCGGACATGAGTGATGTCTGCTTCTGAGCCCTGCCTGAAGATCTTCCTACTTAACAACACTGAGTAATTCCTTACAATTCTCCCTCCTTACTTCTCCCCATGAGTCCCTCCAAATCTCAGCACAAACACACTGTAGTCCCTACATTTATGTTACAGCAACATCTTTTCTCCTGTGGCCCATTTTCAGCACGCGATTTTTGAGGTATCTCATCTGACCTACATTTCCCTCTTCCAGGACTGTTCTTGGAACTTACTGGACCTTGCAGCACCTCTTTCTCATGCTTCTCTTCCATTAGGGGAACAGTTTGCTTCTGGTTTGGTGCTTGTATTGTCACTACTTCCCATGCCTGTTGCTCAGACATTACTTCTTCTGGATTTCACACCAGAATGACAGTTTGTCTGAAAGATCCTATTTGCTATTTCCCCTACTTTTGCTACCTGTCTAGCAAGCATGTTGCAATGTCCCTTCCTAACTCGACAGTGCCAATACTCTGATCATACAGTGGGTGTACCAAGGCTCCCACAGATTGTCCCTTTTTTAAAAGACCAGTCACTCAGCAAAATATTTCTGCAAATTTTTAGCAAAATTTTGATGAACATCATAATTATTTCTGCCATCTTCTGCAGCAAGCATAAACACACTGTAAATATTTCTGTCCAATACGTAAGTTGACAAGCAAGTTTACATTTTCACAAGGATCTGCTATGCAGGATCTGTTGAAGCCTCTTTCTACTTCCCTCTCACCTGCCCCTCTTAGCAAACTTTTAGTCTTGGGAAGGCTTAAATAATACGTCTTCAAATCCAGGGGGGGGCAACAGTAAAGAGTTACTGTGAGTCACTCTCTTCAAACACTGAACAAGAGACTTTATTTTTAACTAACTAAATAAAAGACCTAGCCTCCCTACTGTACTTGGTCTTTGCCCCCTGCAAATTGCCTGCATGGAAGCTCATGCAGGCATCTGGGGCTTGCCTTTCCGAGCAGACTTGAAGAAGCCGAGCACACATCCCCACAGGGACAACCCCATGGCTCCTCTCCCGACACCTCAGGCCAAGGGGCCAAGAAGCACAAGCAGGACACGAATGCTGCCCGTACCCTGCTCTCGCCAAGCAGGAGCAGGCCTTTTCAGGACTATGGCTTTGCTACAACTGCTTTGCAGCCTCAACTGCAGAAGCAATTGTTTGCGCTAGCTTCCAGCCATTTCCCATGCACCCTTTTCCTGCCTGCTCCCTCAGCCACAATACATTCATACCTGAAATAGTCCTCCAGCCCATATACTTTTGGAGTTTCTTTCTTACACAGCCTCTGCAAGCCAAGAAATCTGCATGGCTCTATTCAGTAGATTCCTCCAGACGAAGACAGTCTTCAAAGGATTGCTAATTCCAGTCTGCTTAAAAAAATGCAGACCATTCCCTCCCTTACAGCTTTTCTGCCTTCCCTTCTGTGAGCCAGTCAGCACCTGTCGGGCCATAAAAAACACACCAGAAACACGTTACACCTGAAACTATCTGGAACTTCCGCAGTGCTGTGGGCAAGAATATCTTGCATGCTCCACGGAAGGGCCATCAAGCTACTAATGTAAAACTAGTTTTC
Organism: Steatornis caripensis; assembly: GCA_013398225.1. Lineage (NCBI taxonomy): Eukaryota > Metazoa > Chordata > Aves > Caprimulgiformes > Steatornithidae > Steatornis > Steatornis caripensis. The sequence goes on along the minus strand of VZSC01000336.1, from coordinate 258,936 downwards.
TGGAGGAGATCGGTGTGCCCCTGGCTGGCTTGTATTAAGGGCTAACAAGGGTTAACAGTGTTTGCTCTCTCCATCTCACCCCCTCCTCCTCACTGTGCATTTCTGTCAGAGAGACCTGCTCTCGGCCAGCCACCGCTGGGATTAGGCTGCTCTAACAGTCTGGCTGACACTCTGTGCAGGAATAAAGTCCTGCTGTCTGGAGGCAGCACACTCGAACGGGCTTTGCAGTGCTCCAGAAGGAACTCTAGAACTGAAAGAGCAACAATCAGGACTTTGAAGATTTCAAAATTATGCAAGTTTAAAATAACCTTTGAAAACACACAATTTAAGAGAATACCAAAACTCTCAGATTTTTTTTTTCTTGAAATACTGCAAGCATTTTAGTTACTATGTCTGTTCAGGAGCCATATGGAAAAATCAGTTCTGTCCTGTTAAACTGGTTGCACAGTTTTGGTTTTCATCTGCCTACAGAGATCTGAAAAATCTATGTTGTTTTATTTTATGCTTTTTCGGCAAAGAAAGCGAGCGGTCTGTGGATCATCTGGCCAGGAACACAATAGGTAAGCAGAGTATTCTTTGTGTAATATATTTCCAAGAGTCTGAGAATACACTGTTTGTGTAGTTGAGTGAAACCAGCCTTTAGGATGATGTTCTCTTCGGGCTAAGCTGATTATAGGTTGGGTTGACGCTACGTTTGTTTGTTTTCCTGGACAAGAAAAGCTCAGCTGCCATGGTATCAGTGTGGTTTGCAAGATCCTGTTATTTAAGCAGCAGAAAGACTTTTTTTTGTTGTTTTTAATCCTTTCCGAAGCGCAGACCAACTCAGATTCCACTGTCAAAGGTAAAACAAAACATTTGTGGTTATATTTTAAATCTGTAAGCTATAGTTAGACTACAATAACAACACAGTGACAAAGAAGTGACTCAGAGTAATAAGGAAAGCTCTAAGAACATTAAAAATGGAATTGATATAATAATCTTAACTATTCTTTCAACTTGTTCAGATTGTTGTTTAATCTTAAATTCAGCTGGATGCTAAAAATATCTACAGGATAGGAAGAGGAAAAGAATATCCTAACTTCATTAGGATGTTAAGTAGGACGTTCAGATGACCTGGTGGTGATAAGTTCAATAACAATCTCACTGATACTAAAGATGTGTGTTACTGTGGGAATCACAGATGAAAATAAATTTTGTACATAAGAATCTACAGAAGTATTCAATACTATGTTCAAATATGCATGTTTGAAATTGATTTATAATGGAACTTGTCCTTTTATAAAGTCACTTTAATTGTAACGGACAGCAAGTCTGCTTAATTGTAGGTATTCCGACTGCCTAAGATCTGCACATTTGCAGACACCACGAGGAAAGGGCTGATCTTGGAAGCGAGTAAAAACCGCAGAGGATTGAACCTTTGTCTTTTATGCTCTCTTCTATCATTAGCCAATAATCAGATTTAACCACGATCTTTACTCCTTGCTGCCTGTAAGTTGCAATAAGCTACTTTTTCCTCAAAAAAGGCATCTTGCTCACAGAGCTCCCTCTGCTTTCCAAATCCCCGACCTACAGCTGGCACCTGTATTAAAGGTCTATGCCCTTCCTTCTCCTCCCTTTTATGCCCTTCCTTCTCCTCCCTTTTATGCCCTTTCCACTTTTGCACTTCCTCTCTTTCTGAAACTGGATATGGCAGACACAGTAAAGTTGTAAGGATAATCAACAACCTCACATAGAAATGTACCGTCAAAATTTCTTGTCCTAACCGGAGCCTCCTAGCTGCGTAGCTCTATGCAATATACAGAGCACAGTTTAAATAATGTCAGCATTTGCAGAGATGATTTTTGGGACTGTTTGTGTACATTTCCTTGACAGATTCGAAGCTGATAATAAAGTCTCCTGGCAAAAGGAAGTGGCATGCATGATTTTTTAAAAATTTCTTATCAGAGTGAATACGATAGAGCTGCTACAGTTCCAGTTCGCAGCAAATGCTGAGATGGGCTGGAAGTGATGCAGGTGTGAAAGGGATGGGCAATACAAAAAAAATTCAGAATGATTTATCCAGCTGCCTTACAGTAATAAAGCCTTCCTCCAGATGAGATACACAAAGAGCTTAAAACGTCCTACGTATCATTTTAGGGATTCTTATCCAGGATCCTCCACTTTCCACCAAACAGCATCTTACACTGCTCTGAATAAGTTATTCTGATCCTCTTCCCTACACATACCTACAGTCAGGACAGATGAAATAAAAATTAAATTTTCATCTCTGACAGAACGGGAGAAGCACCATTTGAGATACAGTGACCTCCTGTGAGTTTGAGAGTGACAGTTCCATTACAAACAACATAGCCTTGAAATTTATTAAATGAATACCAAACTAGGAAAAATATTCTAAATGTAATTCTCCACTGATTTTGTCAGCGGTGAAAGCTTTTTTTTTTTTATAACTGTCTTGTGATATTGCAGTTGTGCTACATTGACTATATTTTTCTATAATAAAATACTTTATAGCAGCCTTGCTATTAAATCTTTGCAGAGATCCTCTGAGAAATATTTCTCTGTTAACTTCAAGCAATTTAGCAAAATAGAGACTGGCACTGTTTGAATGCCTGGCTTACTGCGATTATGATAAATACCAGGAAAGTCACAGAAAGAGAGGGTCACTGATTATTTCCTCCCCCAAGACAGCAGTTTCCATTCACTTTTGTTGTATCACTTTGCAGTACTGAAGATGTCCTGGTTCTGCTTTTATCTGCCGCTCCATCTTCTCACTGTGGCTTGCTTGTGTCATTCCATAAAAGTACCCACCACCAGTTCCCAACTGAGCTTCAAGACCGATCTCTTCAATTTCTACCACTCCCTGATACTTGCTGATGGTAAGGAAACTACAATTCACCTGCTGAAGGATATACCTAAAAGGTAAGAGCAAATCAGTCACCCCAATCCTCAGACACTTCCCTGGGACACTGGTAGCTTGCACGCTACTGGTACAAGCCAAGAATTGCTACGTACCTGCAGAGCTCTATCAGCTTCCACTGAATTTCCATTGCTGTCCGCTGAAATGCCCCATTACTGTCAAGCTCAAGTGTCATTACATTGCCCAGAATCCAAAATGACCTTCTGAGATGCAGTTTAGATTCACGTACGCATTTCAGGCAGCTCTCTGTGTGGTATTGTCAGAGCAGCAGCAGAGCTGATGATACAGAATTGATGGGCTCCAACAGCAAACATTCATGTCACATCCTGGCTTCAGAACTGCAGAGACACATCGGCCATCCTACATTCATTGTAAAATACAAGAATTTTACCTAGCAAATTAACTACCCAAAAAATCAATAGGATATCTGCATAAACATCTTATCAGAAAAATTTCTGCCAGTGTCCTGCATGCTGGCAGTGTTTTTGTTGAGTGGCACTAAAGCTTGCTAAGATCAAAAGTGCTTTGCATGCAGAAATTACACAGACTCTTCACTTCCCCAAAATATCTGCAAATTTTTTGGCCATATCTAGATATGTAGGTGATCTAGATAGTACAACTGGAACTGCACCTTGGGTGGCAAAGAGTGATATGCTTATTTGGGAAGAGATGCACTTCAAGTGGTTTAATCAGACTGCACTTTGGACAGTGACCAACATGTACAGATTTTGACATACACCCGGAGCAGAGTGGTGGTCGTGGAGCAGAGAGTGAGCCAGATGGTTCAGTCTTGATATGCATTACACAGAAAGAAATTGGAACATGGCACATGTTATATAATGCGATGATGCTCACAAGAGCAAAACCAGGAGATCTCCTTGTTAAAGGGAAATGGGCATTGAAATCTCAGGGGAAAGTGAATTTCTCTATGATCTTGTGGCATAACATTAAGATTGCAATTAGGAAGCAAACCCCCCTTCACTTTAGATGATCAAGTAAGGGCCTTATGAACCCCAGAGTCATCCAAACAGGAAACCAAGGGATGACAAGTTTTGGCTTAAAGTAAAAGACTCAAGAACGTGGAGCTGTTTCCAGAGAAGCTTGACTTTGGCCCAGTAGCCATACCCTGAAAGCAAGCCAGACCTCTAGCCTGACATGTTCTATCCATAATGACTAGGCTTGTCTCACCAATGAGAAAAAAAAAAACCCAACCAACCTTGAATTGCCTTCATTTAACTGCAAAGTGACAATCCAAGTCCAAGCATTTCTGTGGCTGTACACAGTCTGTACATGCTAAAACAACAGAAACAAACAGAAGACCAAAGGAGTGAGACAGGCGGCTGGGCTTTACTGTAAATAAGCAGGAATCAAAACCCAACTGAGTAGGCTGATGTCGCTTTGTACTGCTCACGCACAGCAGCCTCTGTCGCGAAGGCAAGTAAGCGAGAACTGGCCTGGTTGAAACTGCCATTGACATCTGATAACCTTCAGGATTGACTAAAACCATTCTGTTGTATCCACTTCATCTGACACTCGGGAAGACCTAGATATGCAAGCACATACGAGACAGCATACGCTCTACAAGCTTTCACTGAACTCCAGTCCGGAAACTCTGGGAAAAAGCACACCAAATTCCTCAGAGTTAGCCAACAGGTGGTTATGTGGAAGGCAGTCCGTTTATTGCATCCAAATCCAAAATAACCAGGTAAGTAGTGAGATATTATGTTCACCTGAAGTATGTTAAAATTCAGTGGGAAAAATATTGCCCATGTTAAGTGGATAAAACCTCCAGCGAATAGTTGTGTGTTAGAAAAAAAATGTAGCATGTATTCTTCCCACAGCTGAAGATTTCAGACATTCACCGTCCCCTTGTGTTGACACAACTCAAAGGAAAGCAGTCATTTCTACCTACAGTGGAGTGACCCACATCAGAATGGCTGATTACAAGGAGTCTCAGGCAGACTGGAATTTCCTGACACTTTCCCTCTGTTTTTAATCCACATTTATAGGTACTACTTTGTTTTGGAGGAAGGCAGAGCCCTTGCGCCTTTCACAATAACAGTGACCCCCTGTGATGTTCCTATTGAATGGAGCATACTTGTGCACAAGGCTTCAGCAAGTTTCCTTGGAAAAGCCGCACGAGGTAAGACCCTCGGTCTGCCTGAGCAAAGACAGGGAAAGCATAAGTTATTTACAAGGAGTTGTGTTACAGAAAGTTACCCACAAGCTTGAATATCTCTCTCCTGTGAACTGCCACAGGCTGAAGAGGACATCCCTGTCTCCATGGGTGCAATGTGGGAGCCCATGGGATTTTGCCATCAACTCAAGTAAATTAAGAACTACATCTGAAAGTCAAAATCAGAGGGTAATATTTGGGAACAATACTGGGTGTTCAGGGCTGCACAGACATGGATGAGCTTCATAAGCCGTTTGTACTGGCCCAAACTTCCCTCTGCTGCCCCAGGTCTTTTTTTGTGGCTTAAGTCACTTGAACCAGTCATTTTACTCCCCACAGTGACGTGCAGAAAATTTAGCCCTTTATTTTTCTAGGAATACCATCTACCACGGCAGCAGGCATTATGCTGCCTTTAGTCCAAGAGGAAACTCCATTCTCTTTCATCATTTTTTGAATTAAGTTTTCAAACTAAAATCTGAAAGTTGCCATTAACAAGTTCTTACCTGTCAGGCAGGTACGCCTGACTGAGGGGTTCAAATAAATAAAATAAATACTTTGAAGTAGTTAAGTTTTTCCTCTTCATAGGAGACAGTCAATGGCACAAAACTAAACCAAAGAAAACTCCTTTCATAGAAGGTATGAGTCTCCTTGAAGAAAAGTACCCAAAGAGGCAGCCATTGGAAGAAGAAAACTGTAGGGATATCAGGCATGATACGAGTCAAGCTTTTGCAAGTTGTGGTTTGACAATTAGATTCTTTTTGAAAGGATAATTCTACAACTGCACAGCTAAAATAAAAGCTACTCAAATTTTATTTCTATAAATTGCCAGCAGCAAAAAGTATTTTTAGTTATAATTACTGTTTTTGTGAAGAAAATAGGATGTTCCCTGACACATGAACAATCAAACCTATGCAATATGCTTCATTTCACGTTTGTTAAAATAAAAGTTACAAGTCTGCTTTTTGCCTGCAGGTGATCATGGCACACAAGAGGTCTCAAAATCTCAGAAGGCTCCAAACATGGTGTCCACCATTTTTAACTATAAGGGAAATTCTGTAGAGACTTACATGGGCATGTCTTCTCATTCTGCCCTTTACATGTTAGAGTTCTTATCCACTGAGCGAGACACACACATTACCGTGTACTTAACAACTGACACAACATCTGGGAACCTCTATCCAGAACTTCCAATGGATCCACGCATAGATGTTATTGGCATTGGGTATACAACCGTGACTCTGACGTGGAAACATAGTCCCTCTGTCTTGCAACACAGAGAAAACATCCAGTACTGTCTTCTAGTTAATGAAAAGCACAACTATAAGAGCTTATGTGCTGCTGAGACAGCAATCAGATCCTCTGGAATGAAACTGCCGTCTACATTAGCTTTGTCTCTCTCTCCGTACCTTCTTGAACCGCAGCAGGTGATGATATTGTCCAACAGTGAATTGAGCATCATCAACAAAGGAAGTAGCGGGGAAGTCAGGCAGATATGCATGGGTACCAAGAACACTTACACAGTGTCCAATCTCAGTCCCAGCACTCAGTACTACTTTGATGTTTTTGTTGTTAATCTCCTCACAAATGCCAGCACTGCTTACACCGGGACATTTGCAAGAACCCTGGAAGAACCAGAACCTAAGGTGATGGAGCTGAAAGACGGGAAAGTTATTCAGGTTGTCCTGGATGGGAAAAAACAGAAATTCTACAGTCTGCAGTATCAGGCGAGGCACAAGAAAATACAATTCACCTTTCAGTTGTGTCGTGGCCAAGTACGGGTTCACATAACAAAGAACAGTAGAACAGTGGCATCAGAAAACATCTCAGGACTGAGGTATTTCTCACTGAAGGGAAAGCTGCTGGACACATATTTGGTGCAGCTGAGGTCCACTGAGGAATCTAACTCTTCTGTGAAAGTACAGGTGTCCCCTCATTTCCACAAGCCCTTATTCCCACTTCTTCCAGAGAGCTTAAAAATCAAGTCCTTCAGTAAACTGAGGACCTGCAACTCTGTCACCATTGCCTGGCTAGGAACACAAGAGCAGAGCAAGTACTGTGTGTACAAGAAAAGAATTGAAGCAGATCAGGTCTGGATGGAACTGCAGAGTGCAGACAGGTGCTCTGGACCTGAATCTCGGCACAAGTCAGAGAAAGTGCTGTGCAAGTATTTCTTTGATATAAATCTCCAGCGAGCTGTCACCACAGAGACCATCAAAGGGCTGGATGCAGGAACGCTTTACTTGTTTGACATTTATCTCTTTGGGCCATCCGGCATCCCCGTCAGATACCACAGCAAAGTTGTGAAGACCAGAAAAAAATGTTGAAGGTTTTTAAAGAAGTGTTTTGAAGTGAGCAAATGAAGACTGTGATCAAAATCTATGCCAATCCATGCCCATGCAGTTTAAGATATGCTGACTCAAAAAAAATGTAAAGCCGTGACATTCTATGGAAGGAACATCTTAGTTGTTTAGATCATTGCGCTTACTTTTGCATCTTGTCTCCTGTATAAGTTCTTTCTTTTTCTCCCCTCAGCTGCCTCATTCAGACTTCAAAAACAGACCTGTGAAACAAAGCCATGCACATGGAAATAAAATACCGACAATGGCACCCACGAGAAATAGATTGGTTACCTAAAATGCTTCTGAAATCCAATATAGAAGTGATGGGAAATGCCTCTCAAGAAGCACACATCATTATTTTAAAGTCCCAGAGCATTTTCCACTTTGCGTAACTCCATCAGCTACCAAGGAACTGAGAGATCCCACAAGTCAAGGTGCTTTTGAGAAACTGAACTTCCCTGCTGCTTGAACAGGGATGGAGACAAACAGAAATTGAAAAAAAACCCAGTGGAACTGGTGTAAAGCTCCACACTTTGAGTGAAGCAGGCTGAAATACATCTTTCCCTATTACCTGCATGTTTGCTTCGCTTTGATTTCTATAGAAAAACTGCTTGGTTAGAAACGGACAAAACTCAGGCCAGGAACTGGCTCTGGATCCAGCTTTTCTGGGGAGTATACAAATCCACTGCTGTGCTGCTGCCCATTGAGGAAAGCAGCAAGTAAGGAATCTTGCAATGGAAAGGAAGTTTTTATCTATAGTCTCTGATATCAAGCCCATGTCGATCGCAGTCTGACTCCTGAGTGTAATATACTCACTCTTTACATCCTTAACCCAGTCTGTATCAATGAATGTGTTGCTTTAGGAAAAATTAAACCTGGTTTTCCTTTTAAATATTTGTAGTAAAAATCCTGACAAACACTTTTTTTTGTTGTCTTGTTTCCTTGCTTACCTTTCTTAGATGACATGAGAACCAGTGTAAAAAAATTCGAAACAAATTAAGAGTCTTCATTAAAAAAAAACAAACCCCATACATTCAATTTCAACTATGAGCATAAAATTTTTTGCACATAGGCTCTTGTCAGGTCTGGAATTTACATATAAAAAGATACGATAGATTCACTGACCCAGAGGTTGTCAGAGAAATCTTGCTTGCTGTAATTATTTTTCCTCTACAATTACACTAAGCAAAGATCTAAATTATTAATTCCATTATTGTATATTTCAGAAGCTCGCTTACAATTCAGGGTCATCAAGGTTCTAGTTACTCTTAATAATTACTACCTCTAAGCATGCCTGGAGACACTTGGTAAGGACTGGATCAGTCCTCTGTGCATAACACAGAGGATTACGTGTTTCCTGCTCCAAAGACTTTACAGTGTTGTGCACCCTGTACGGTGCATGCTATACATTAGCAGGCTCATTAGTCCCAGCAGAAGGGTTCTGGCCTTCGCATGGGGTCAGCTGCAATACCTGGGCTTTGGCTAGGCTTTGCATTCCTGCAGGCACTATACTGGACAGAGCAGTGCCATGGCAGGCGCCATGTGCTCTGTGACCTCCTCCCCACACTGCCAGCCTTTTGGCTAATTACAGGGGGCTGGCAGCTGCACTGCCTTCTTTCCAAGGCAAGCCTTCTCTTCATTTCACTCCTGACAAAAACAGTCCGAGCTCAAAGAGCAACAGAAGTCATCTCCACTTGGAACTCGGTGTTTTCTTTTGTCTTTTTCCTCAGTTTCAGGCACTCATACTCTGGATGAACTGCGTTTAGATGCCCTACAAGTGACTGTAATAAAAACCATAATAAAAGAGGAGGAACAGGAAGAACTGTTTAATGGCAAATACAACGTATTCTTAATTCACTGCCCCTCACTGCCACTGCCCCTCAGCGTGTCAGAGCGTAACCCTCTGTACACAAACGCAATAAAAATGTCACTTGGAAGAGGAAGACACATTGCACCTTGCCTGATACCAGTGCCTCTACCAGAAGAATATCTTTCACAACAGAACTGACTTTAGACTTCTCAGCAAAACTCTGGCTTAGAGCGGTAGCCAAGAGGTTTGAGGAAGGGATAGAAGGACAGTCTGGAAGAGGACAAAAAGAGAGCTGAGCAGTCAGAGGTGGTACCCAAGCAAAGGCTTGCTGTAGCACTGAGTTGACTTACAGTTAAACAGAATCTGGAGGAAAGGATTGGAGGTCAGTAGGTATTTCAGGGGACTTTGAAAAGAGCCGAGAGATTCTCCTCCTCCCAGCTTCACCAGCTCCTTTTCACTCCTGTCCCTGGCCATTGCCACGTGCAGAGGACTGGCTGAGGCACAGACCAGTGGGGAGCTCTGGAGACCACAACTTACTGCTCCTGCAGCCCAGGCTGTGATATAAGCAGAGCAGTGACTACTGCGGCTAGTCCCTTGCTCACAGAAGAGCTGCCACCCACACATACCAGTCCCTTCATCAGCAAAGGCCCCAGGCACACAGGAGAGAGAGTTTGGCTATAAAGAAGAACATGCTGTTCTGTCAAAGCCCGTTGCCTCTAACATAACCAGAGCAGACAACTCGCCCTGCAGGTAGCAGCCCACTTTGCTTGTGTATGCAGCCAGCCATGGTCTGTAACAGGCCCCAGGAGCAGCATGGAATATTCCTCTCCGTTGATCTTTCCACTGTGATTCTACCTGGGCATGCCAGACTGCAAACCTGTTTTCAATTCACATATCATGCATATGGGGTAGCCTTTGCGTGCACTGGTTTTTAAGCTGGGTGTCACTTTGCTGACTGCTGTCCTGGGAGTGAAGTTTCAGAGGTTTATCCAGAAGACCAAACGTGCTGTGCTGCACCATTGGTGCTCTTCCTACCCCCACCAACTGCTCATGTGCGCAGCTCCCTGGGTTCAGCACTCAGAAGCCCTTCTCTTTCAAAGCCGTTTGGCATCTTCCCATCTTCTCTCCCTCCCATTTGACTAGTGCTTGCCTAGTGCAGCCTGACCATTAACGTTTCCCAAGCTACATTTACCTCCTTTCTTTTATTTATGCTTTCTGCGGTCTTTCTTGCTGAATTTCTAGGGAAGCTCGGTTCCTTCAGTTCAGTCTGTCCTAAACTGTCACCAGCTCTTCCCATCTGCTCCTCGGCCCTGCCTAATCTGAGTCACGTAGGAAATGCAGATAGATATCTTCATAGAGAAAATTTCAAGAGCAATGTTTTGCAGTGGGTCCCAGCTTTTGTGTGCTTCCAGCTATCATATCTCAAGTCCTGTCACAGCTGAGATCAAAGCCTGAGGCCATGCATCTCTTCCCATCATTTTTACAGAACTGCTCCCATTGCTAAGCCACCCCTCCATGTGGCAAGTGGGGGTCACGGGTACCAAAACCAGAGAGGACAAGCAATAAGAGAAAACAGGTTTCATATCCACATCCTCTTCCCCTGTGGGCTCAGCCTCACAAAACAGCACTTGCATTCGGGAAATGGGGTGCAGATATCTGAAACAGTGAAATAATAAAGCACAAGCTTCTAGGTTTGCCATTGTGCATGCCTGTAAGCCACAAAACAGTACAGCATGGGGCTCTTCAGCATCACTTTCCAGTATTTCATACAATGGCTATTGCTGAAAACTTTGAAATGTAACTTAAGATAGTAATAATTGCTCATTTAAGTTATATGCTTTGAAAGATACTGCTACGTAAAACCAGTGTAGAGATTCCTGACACTGGGTTCAAGGTCTGATGACATTTATGAGTTAAATATTAACTGACATTGAGAATCATCTGTTTCGTCATTCCTTTTTCCTCCTGTATTTAATAGCCCATTTATTCATTCCCCATTACTTTGAGTTTCCTAACAACTGTAAATACCCTTCAAAGTGGATCTGGTAGTCTCTTCAAAATCGTTTCCTGTCTGCCCACAAATATATTCAGGGATGCATTCACAACTTTGAGTAAGATTTTTTTTAAATTATTATTTCGTCTTGTATCTTTGCATGTTTTTTTTTTTTCTGGCTATGGCTAATGCTTTCCCACGTGGAAGGCTTGCTTCTAGCTTAAACAACATGTTAAAAATAGTCTTGATATTTCAACCCCAGGTGCTGGACTGAAATCTTGCTCACTAATTGCTTTCAAAGACACAGAGCTGATGTGTTTGTTTATATGTATACACATCACCCCCACTTTGAGCTTTATTACTATTAGTTGTTGGGTTTTGGTGGGTGGAGTTTATGAACCACGGACACTGCAGTTAAACATCCTGGCCACACGTAGCTTTGCACAAGGCTTAAAATCTAATTTTAAAAGTCAAATAACATTAGCACTGACAGCAAGTCCAAACCAGTGACCTCAAAATGCCAAAGGCTTTCAGGTGCTTTTAGAGCAACTGAAGCTCTCTGGCATTTTAAAGAAAAATGGATGACTTGGCAGCTGAACACTCATTCAGCAAAATAACAAACCCAGACAAAACAAAATAGAATATTGTATCTTTGGAGATGAAGGTGAACAAAAGATGCATGGCTGCTCATCAGTGTTACCTATTCTACACATGCTGGATTGAGAAGTCACCAGTGTAACAAAGCACAGACAGGTGAATGCGCTTCTCTTGCAAAACAACGGGTATTTCCTGGGCAAGTCTGTCAAGGAGTATTAAGAAATCGCACTGTAAAAAGCAGCTAAGTTTACTAAAAGAGGCAAACAATAAGTACGTCACACTCCTGCCTTGCATTCTTCTGCAGAGAAACATGATATAACTCAAGGATGATCACAGAGGATACTGGGCTAACCGCTGCTGGCATGAGCTGTTGTCGCTCCGCCAACCAATGCTGCCAGGAGATGGCTGAGCATCCCAGGCAGCACACGAAATGCGAGCACGAGAGGGCAGTGTCATGCTGTATCAGAAGCAGGAAGAGCTTATTTGATAAGGCTTATGAGGAGCAAATATTTCAGAAAATTTAATAATCTTATCAGCAAGATGCTTGGCGTGTTAAGGCAGAATGGACAGAAGCAAAATCCATGGAGCTTACATTTCATTTTGTTTTAGTCTTTCAAGTGTTCCAAGTTTGTTGTTTCGTTTGGGGGTTCTTTGTTGTTTAAAATTAAAGAGCATAAAAAGTGACAGCCAAGGAACAAAAAATGATAGGCACTTACTGGAAGGACTGTAACACCACACGGTTCCCAATGCCTCTGAGAGGTTCAAGACTGCCATCACTGAAGAGGTCAAAGCTCCTATAAAACAGAGAAACAGTGGTGCCAAGTACAGCCACAGATTTGATGTGGGGAGTTCTAGCTCAGATACAATCTACCAGCAAGTTGTGATCCCAGGCACCCCCAACAACTCTGTATCTTCTCCTGTAGCGCCCTTGCCCTGAGGGAGGATCTCTGGAACATTACACCTCCCTGTCTCACTGACAACACTGAGCAGCAACTTACCCCCTACCAGAGCAGCATGTCCCACCGATGCTCTGGGGCATGGGCAACAGAACCCAGTTTGTCAGGGGTTTGTTCTTCAGGGATTTTGGTCACTGATCTTGTGGCCTGTGAGAGACTGAGGATTTGCTTACAGGGTCTAAGAGCCATCCCTGGAAAACCATATAGCCTGTCCTATACTGCTTTTCCTCTGAGGAAGGTCCTCTGTAATGCTGCTCCCCTACCTAAAACTTACTAAAGCATTTGAACAAGCATAGCCTGCCCCCAAATGACAGCAGAGTAGATGGAGGAGGTAAGCACCAGAGTGCTGTTTCTTTTTGCAGGTATTGCTATCAGTGACACAGGAGTGGCTCTGAGAAGGTGACCTGGGAGCTCAGTTTAAAAGGGTTGTTTCAGACTCCTATGGTAATTTGTTCTGAAAGCAGAATGCAGCAGGAAAGGAGACCTTCAGAGGGCAGGGTGGGAGCAGAAGAAAAGCATGATGAATCTGAAGGTAGGGAGGTAAAATTCAAATTTTTTAGAACCTTCTAGGAAAAGGAAGGGCCCAGCCTGGATCCACATTTTGCATCGGGCTCCCATTTTGTAAGTTGCCTGCTACTCAGGAAGCTTTTTTGCCTGGGCAGAGATTTCCCTAGAATGACATTCATTTTCAGCAGGGCTCTGCAAGAGCCCTGATCAAGGCTGCCAGGAGGATTCATCAGTCCTGGCCCTTCCTGAAGCATTTTCCAGGCACCAGCACCACAGTGATAACTGTGATACGAATCGCTTTTTCATTCTGTTTTCAGCAGAAAGAAGATTGTGCTTGATTGAGCTTCACTACTGATTCATTTCTGTCTCCAAGATTCAGTGCCAGCACATAAACCCACTAAGCTCCTAGTATTTCTGTAGCTCATGACTCACATGAATAAGAGAACTCAGCGTGCAGCGTGTTGCCTGTACCAAGACCTTGACTCTAAGGAAATACTGTCTCCGAGTCTCCTTTAGAGGATGCAGCACACTAAGGTAATGTGCTGCAAGACCTGGATTTCACATCTAACACATCAGCTACATAAAAAACCACCAACAAAACCAAAACAGGGACTTGAAGCAAATCATCAAAATCTAGCTCTTCTGCTTTTCTCTTTCTTCTGGGAGGCATAGTCAAAACCAGCCTGGCAATACTCAAAGTGGTAGCACGCAGCACGGCTGAGGTGGTATCATTGCTGAGAAAAACATCCAATTTAAAGATAGAAAGTACTAGTGTGGGCTCCCATACTTTCTGTGGAGGCATGAGGAGCCCAGTGATGGCTTTAAACAGGTTAAATACATCCCCGCTATGAGCTTAGGGCGCAATATGTCTCCTCTAAGGCCACAGACATAACAACTCGAAAGTTCAAGGTCAGCTATTTGCGTGGATCTCTCAGTTACAAGAGTGCAGAAAAGCAACTTTCCTGCCACGTCACAGTGGAGAGTTTCACAGGCATACCTCCGAGAAACGGCTGAGAAGCACAGCTAGCAACTTGACTGGTTTCCTAGGCCTCACTAATGAGGTAAGGAGGATTCAAGGCTGTTGAGAATGAGTGCCATCCGGTTGGAAAACTGTTGAAAGTCAACATTCCTGCATGCAAATAACTGACAACATTCTGATATAATAAGTACACTTGTAAGAAGTATAGGTGGGAATCTGTAAGGCCTCCTCCTGAACTCATCTCCATTTTCATAAATCCTATGCTTCAAACAACTTCGTATGAAGTTGCACAGTGGTATCCACAGATATGAAGTCATCCCTGAACAAGGTGTGCTCTAGGCACTACTAAGGAAGGGAGCTTAAGCACTCTCAACACGCTCACCCAGACGCACACGAGGCTCCTTAACAAATCCATGTTTTCAAAGCCCATTGAACTTGTCTTGGAAGAAATTAACCAGGGACTGGAAAAACTTGCCACAAAACATAAATTAGAACATGTTTCGGAAATGAAAAAAAAACTACAAAGAAGACTGAAAAGAGCAGATGGGTCAGAGCTGAGTTTCCCATAATTTCAGGAACTAACGAAGCTACCAACAACACGCACAGCATTGCCGGCTCTCACTGTGTTTCCAGGGTGTTTGCAATATTGTGATAAGACCAGCAGTGTGTGAAAAGCACAACTATTGCTATTCACAGCAGCGGTGCCAAGGGTTCATCTCCTAAGGCTTCACCCACTGAACCACTATAATTAGGCAGTTAATTCTTTTCTTCACCTTTCCCCATTCCTGATACAGAGAAAGTAGTTGTATGCATGAGCTACTTGGCTTAACAGTATCTCAATGTCATGACTTCTGGCCAGTGTCATGATTTTTAAGCATCTGGAGTTGACAGTACCCACGACTGTGGATTGTCAGCTGCAGATTCATGAAGGACCATGAAAACAAGAACAGTTTGCTTACAATGACAATCAGGAGGCCTTGGGATGCTTACTGTATATGGTGGAAAGTTTTAACTTGGAGGATTATTTGGCCTTTTTTTCATATAGAAGAATCCCAAAGAGGGAACCAATACTAAGCACTACTGCCAGTGAGCAGTGCCTTTGAGGATAACAGCCACCCACCCACAGAGAAGGATTCCTTTCTTTCTCTACAACTCAAAGATGGAAACACAATTTCATTATTGGGTTGACCTAAAAAAAAAATTCAAAGACTTCTATCCAGGCAGTTAGTTTCATAAACGGCCAAAACCTCTGGTTTTGTTATGTGGCACAGTCCTCTGAACGCTAGATTTCCAAAAGCACATAGTGCCAGTTTCTCAGCTCAGACCGAGAACCCACAAATTGGCTAGATCTTCAGAAGTGCTTTGCGCATATTATCTCCTATTGGGACAAAACCTTTTAAAATCTGTCCGTAACTCAATGAAACCACAACAGTTACATCTGCAAACAATTTGGCCCATAACATTTTCCTCCCTAGTCATGCTTATGCAAAGGGGAAAAAAAAGTTACTTTTACAGCGACTACTTTATCCATGTTATTCACATGTACTGATGCTCAACTTTCTAGAATACCTGGGAGAAAGCAGCAAGGTGGTATTTTTTTTTGGTCCCAGAATAGAATTTAATTAGCTACAAAGTCACTTCTAACCCCCAAATACAACTATTCTATAACTAAAAAGCAGTTTCATTTTGAAATGAAACTTGTCTAGAAGCAATATCAGAACTCCTCTCCATGCAAATAGGTTTTGTTTGCAAGGTGTCCTGGCTTGAGCTGTGGCAGAACCATTTTTCCTTTTAGCAATTTTACTTTTCAGTTAAGTCTCCTCTAAGTGACTGCACTGTTTGAAATTAAGAGCGTGTTTTTCAAAGAGTGTCTGCTTCTAGGAGTGATAACGCTCGATGTTTATAGTTATTGCTGAAGTAACGGTATGAATGGTATGCAGAAAGGCTCTTGCTTATAATTATTCCTATGGAAACCAAGGTCACTGCTTGGTTCTGCTAAACTTCTTACGCGTCGGGAATCAAAGAGCGGAAAAGGGGTCACACCTGTGACCCTCCTGCGGAGAGAAGCCGGACGGACAGGTGACCCAAACCTGACCAAACGCAGTATTCCATCCCATACGCTTCATACTCGGTATAAACCTGAGGGATCACGAGGATCAACCTCTCTTCTTCTATGGCCGGCGTCCAAGGAGGACTCTGTCCATTTCTTCTGCCTTCGATCCCAATCTGTGCATTCCTGAATCCAGTTCCCATCTGCTGCTGAGTCCAGTCTGAGTCTTTCCCAGGGGCTGCCCTGCAGCATCCGGGTGACACGATCATCATTGTGGGAGCTTGATATCAGTTTTGTGTATATCTGTATATATTTTATTATTTTTTCTATTATTACACTTTTTTGTTATTATTTCATTAAAATTGTTTTAATTTCTTCTAATTCATAGGCCTCTCGCTTTTCTCTTTCCCGTCCCCTTCTAGGGAGGGAAAGGGTTAATAGAGAGCATCTGTCCCCCACTTCATAGCTGGCCCAGCCTTAAACCCTGACACAAGGGTAGTTATTCTTGAAGACAGGACTTGATGGAATTGAAAGGTGATTCAGAAGATGCAAAAAAACATGAAAGTCTATAGTCTCTAATGACTATGGGACATTAGAGAGGGAACCAGCAGCTCAACGCTGCATTGGGCACAGTCAGTTCTGACTAGAGCAACTGACAATTACAGTATTTAATAGCCTTTGAGTCTCAGAAACCGGCAGCAAACCTAACATTTTAGCTATTTGGATGAAACTGTTCCTTGTCTCTAGGGTATTGCTGTTTATTTGCCTCAACTCTATTAATTCCAACTCAACCAGGTATTTAGAAAACGTGCGATAGCAGAATTGATCCATCAAAACATACTGAACATTCTTTTCCAGAGGACTGAGAAATAATTCAAGCAGCTCTTTCGCAACATCCTTTGGCTACACTGTCCCTCCCACTAGCTTCTTACAAGGATAAAGAATTACATCTATTATTGTTCCACCACAGTTTCTTTCTCTACAGACTTTAGCAAAATATTCACGTACTCTTTTGCTCCATTTAGAGCAGGAAGTTACTCTCCCCCAGCCCCACCATAATAAAACAGTTCCCCACACACTCCCCAAGAAAAGTATGTAAATTGTCCCAGCAAGGCACAATGACATCCAGTGTTAAAACTGTTCATGTCCCACTGCTAAAGCGTATTTAAAGGTAAGCAAATGGAATAAAAACAATAATGGAAAGACCCCATCTTAAGTGCACGACAGGAACAAAACTAGAAAGAATTCCCTACAGCCTTCACGCAGGAAGAAGTGGATCCGTGTCTCTTCAGGGTTACTTTGGGCAGGTAAAGGAAGAGATTGGCTTCCAGGCTACAATTCGTCCACAAGAACCTGACCTCCTCTGAGTGTCTCACCATGTAGAGTTTCTGGATCTGTTTTGGCTTGCAGCCCCTTCCACCTTGCTCTGCCCCTCACCTGCTGCAGGGGGGTCCCTTCCAGCATGCTGTCTGCCCTGCGGAGCACATTCTCTGTAGAGCTACCAACTGTGCAGGTAACACAACCGCTCTCAAACACTCAGAGGCTACGAAGACAGTGCAAAATGAGGGGCATTACTGCCATGCACCCACACCATATGTCCCATGTTCAGAGAAGCATCTTTCTGCTTGCTGGAAAGCACACAGGATCAGCAAATTGCAGCATTGTGGCAAGAACACAGGAAAAAAAAAATCTAGACAGAAACCTAGGATCTCTATCTGAATTTTCCACTCCCAATAGAATAAGGGTGAACAGCATATTGAGTTTTTCTTTTGGCCTTATACAAAATTATGGGTTATTTTCAAAATGCAGCTTTGATTGAAGTTCTAGTTGGTTTGGTTCAGGCTTGTATCCAAACCTTTTAAAAAACAGTTCAGTTAAAACAGTTAAAGGAAGTAGCATAGGGTTTACTGTACTTTTTCCTTTAACAGTGAAATGTTTTGACTGGAATCAATTTGGGTCAGGATGATTTTTTTTTTTTTATTATATGTATATTCAGGCCACGGCACTGATCGTGATGGACCTAAGCGCAATAATAAATGTGGTGGGTACCTACTGTTTATCCTCACTTTAAAATAAGTGAATAATTTTACCATTAGGTGGCACCAGAGAATATTTTAACATTAATATGAAAGCACTGGAACTGAAATCTGGAATAGTCTTAAAGCAGATGTAGCCACTAAATCAAAATAAAAAACATAGTCATCTTTGCTGTGCATACGAGCACTTCAATTACTTGACTATGTGGTAGATTTGCACAGCTCATCAGAATGCAAGTTACAGCTAAATCCACAATTTCTTTATTAGCAAGTTTTTTTTCTATTCTTAATCACATATGAGAACTATTTAATGTGAAATTGCCATACAGTTTGATTTAACTGAGATGAATGGCTTTGTAGTGTTTTATTTGTCTTACTGGAAAGAGAAATATATCTCTGCCCAGACAATTCCAAATGCAGGCTATTTAAAAAAGACCCTTTCAAGAGTCCCTGTGCATATCTGGTACAATTCCAGCTAGGTCTATGAATAATTTACCAGCTAATGAGTCCTTTTCTGTTTATGAAATAATACTCTTTAGAATAGTAAGGCAGGACATAAGCAGTAGCCATATGTTTCTTCTCGAATTCCAGCTAGACAAATGACCTGAAAATTGCTGTTGCAAGAACTTCTAAAACATATGGCTAAGTACAGGGAATTTGTTAACTTCTTGTGTAAGATCCAAGAGTTTCCCATTATCAACAAAAGATGGCATACCAACTCAATTACTCCTGATACATTCCAGTCAGGATAGATTCCAAGGAACCATAGCTGTGTGGGTGTATGTAATTTGAAATAACAGGAATCACTGAAAGTTTAGTGTAAATAAAAAATGAAGTAGACCTTCTACGCATCACATCCAGACAAATGCGTCCCAGTGTGCTGAACGTGCTTTCAACAGGAAGCAGGAATTTTTAGGCATTCTACCAACACTGATTTCAAGCCATCATAAACTATTAGAGGTATGTTTACTTTCCAGCATTACAGAAAACTCCTGCAACAGCTTATTTATTTCATTTCATTTGTCAGAGTGGGGAAAAAAAAATACAAGTTTCTTACATAAGATAATAAAAATGTATCAAATAATTCTCATTTTTTTTTGTAATTATTAATTGCAGATTGCTTTTTAAGGCAACATCCTTGTAGTGTTGGATAAACACAAAGCTACAATTAACAGTCAGAACACTGGTATGTTATGCACATTACTGATACATCTGACTAAGCAACTGAGTCTGGTTCCATGTTCTTACTCACAGGAGTATTTAGACCCAGAATCTGTACACACAAAGTGTTTTCATACCATGCCTTACCCAAAGAATCTCTAGGCATCATACTTTACAGCAAGATGGAAAAATAATTATATATTCACAACAATGAACCAGAATTCACAGAACCCCTAAGGAAAAAACATGAGGAACACTTTTGTAAACTAAACAATATTTCATATTCATACTGTAAAATTTATTACATCATCTTAAGAGATATATAAACTGTCAAGGATTATTCCCACTGTACTATGCCACTGTGTTGATCCAGGTTAACAACAGTATATTCTTCACTAAGTATTTTTCTGGGTTAATTTTTGTTTTAATCGCATATTTAGCTTGCAAGGAAGATAAAAGTCCACAGGTCACTTTGTGCTGCATTTACATTTGAATTCAGCATGGTGAAGGCTGCTGCTTAGGTGCTTTAGTTTAGCTTCCCACTACTGCAACTGTTCTAAGGTTTAAGCCATGGGTGGTAGCAAAACATACTAAATGACAATTATCCACAGGCAAGCCAATTACTGAGATGCTTGCCTTTTGATCAGTCACAGCCCTGCAGTCACTTCTCAGATGTTAGACCCCTTGGGTTAAGTCGTGCAATCCCTACCAGAGCAGAATTCACTTACTAGCTACAGACCTCTGGCTTTGCTCTAGTGGGAGTACAGCCTGACTGAAGGCTGTGGGAACATCCCTAATGGGCCACTTGCTCAGGAGAAAGCCTGAAAGCAATCACATCACCGGTGAAGTGAGAGGAAAAAGCCCCACAAAGAACCTCCTCACCTTCTTTAAGATTCCCAGCCAGACAAGTTGATGGTGAGGGATACTGGTCCTTTCCGACCAAAGTAAACAAAATTCATGGAAAATGATCCCCAAATACTTAGAACAGACTAAACATTAAAATATCTGCATGTACAAAAGATGTTTTTAAGTGTCTAGAATTGCAGTCTTTTCCTAATGGCTCACTTTTCACATTCATGAAACTGAAAACCACTAATTTAACTAATCTCTCATTTATTGTATTGACTTTAAGAGTAGTACCTGAGCTATTGGTGTAAAAAACAGGCAGATTTTGTAAAACACAACTCTGGTCTAATTAATGTGTCATGAGCAAGAAAAAAATAAAGAGGTGAAAAAAATCACATTTTGTATCTGACTAAAGTTATCTTTAACTACAGTAGGAAGATTCAAAAAGCCTAAAGATCATCCTGAAATTTGCTACCTCTGCTATCTGAGTGTAGATGACTGATGTATTTCTCCCAAACACAAGGAAAAAAAAAAGCCTAACGTGTTGTTCTTTATCAGAGCAAATAATATCTGGCACTGTTCATAGGAATTTCCAATATTAACTCACCTGTAAACCAAAGAAAACATTTTCTCATAGCTCAGGAATCACAGTGCCATGGCAGTTCATTTGTAAGACACAGGAATGTTGCTTGTGAAACTTAATCCTGTAAGAGCACATGGAAGTTTTTCAATGATTAGTTATTGTTTTATCAGCTCCATGATGCAAAAAGATGAGTTTTCACCAGAATGTTAATAGTATCTAACTGGCAATGCTTCCTCACAACCAGAATAAACATTAGTAGTCAAAAGGTTTTCCTAAGTGTACTTATATACCTTTTTTCCTACTAAAACGTGGAAAAAGTATTTAGAAGACTCTGCCGTGAATCATAATACCGACTCCTAAGTCAGCAACAAGCCACCTGCCAAAACACTAGTCCTCAATGCACAATATACTTCACTTGTCAAACCTGGGCTCTCTTAGGCTTCCATACACCAACAGCCAAATACATACTTAGATCTCCTCCTTTTCGTGCTATTAATTTTGTTGGGGATTGTACTTTCTCCCTGAATCGCGTTGTGTCACATGCCGTAGTTTAAAGTATGTGACTCCATTCCAGCAACACACTTAAGCAGACACATGAATTCAATCACCTAAGTCTATTGATTTTGGGTTTGATTTTTGCATGCATAAAGCCAGGCTTAAGCACCACAGCGAATGATGGCCTCTATAATCTTACATATTGTCTAGAATCATCTAGCTATCTTAATGTCAAGAAATGTATCTGCAATCAGCTTTAGCTGTTTCGGAATAGTTGTGTCTATGATTTGTATGGTATTACCTAAACATTGATATTGTGGTACCACAGAACGCCTACCCCAGGGATCTGAATCCTGCTCACCCTCCCTGCTGAGGGACAGGATATTACAGGTGAGTGTCTTGACTGCTACACTTTCAAAGGGAGTTCAAGAAGTCTGTTCCTCTACATAAATGTTCAGACTCACCGCAGTAACTGTACATCCACCGTTGGATTATTTGTCTGTTGCACTTCATTTCTGGACTATTTCTATATATAAACGATTATGCATCTTTCACCTGCTCTCACCTCAAGACCTACGTGCCCTTTGCCACTCCAGTACTATTCAGCTTGTTAGACAAAATGAGTTCAGGCAGGGTACAGATTAGTTAAGTGGGCTTCATTTAGCATGCAGCATCTGTACAGAAGCCCTTTATTGCAATATTACATCTCACAAATGAGACCCCCCCATCTCCCTGCTTTCTTACATCACTCTGAAATTGTACTGCTCTTCACTAACTCCACCAGCTCTTTCTTGTGCATGATTGCCATATGGAAAGGCACCGCTCCTGTTAGTTGGAATCGCTGTTGCACCTCTTAAGATTAATTTGTTTCAATGATCTCAGCCAGTGGTTTTGTACTGGGTAGTAAATGACTTGTTTATTTTAAATATCCTGACAAAGTCAGATAAGACACACTCAGCCCATTTTAGTATAAAATGCATAACATTCTTAGAGCAAAATGTGCAAAACTCCCACAACTATTTAAGTTAATAATTAAAAGGCCTTCCCCTAGGGTTAACCAAGTCAAGTTAGTGATTCATCTCATTTAAAAGTGCACATACTAAGACAAAAAGGAATGGAAGACTGTTTAATTATTTTGCATTTCATCCATGCATAGCTTCGTATTATAACTGCATACAGAAGTGCAATATGCATCCAGAGAAGTTTAGTAGTTGTGACAGAGTGCAGCAAGCTGCATACCTCGAAGCCATCCAAGCCTCTCAGTGCCCCTCAGATTGCTATAGGAGACATACCTGCATATCTGAAACTACTCTGGTGACTGCACCAGTTTAAACACTGTGGCATTCACTCAGAATACAGGCAGACTTGTACATGTTAAAATACATTTGCAAAGTTACTTGTACTTCATACCTTCTGTTTTGTCCATGGTGACTTGTGACTGGTAGTCCTAACTAGTTGCTTCTCCAAACAATGTTTGAAAAGCAAATTTGCTTTAATCTCAATATTGTTTGCAGTTTTGCAGAAAGACTAAAAAACGGGAGAATGCAGCAAGTCAAAAGAACATTTCCAGGGGGCACAGAAAGAAATTAGGTGCTTGATTCCTATCGTAAATGAATCTAAATTGACTGCCTAATTCTATCAGTTTTCTGAGAATTCTTTTAATTTTTAAAGTACTCACCTACATCAATTAAATCCAGAAAGACAATAATCCCAGCAGTCTCCAGTTTAGCATTTTGGAAAGCAGACCTGTCTCTGCTGCTGCCAAATTGTTCAGCAGAAAAACAATGTTAGTGTGGTCAACCTTATAAAAGATGACTATTTACTTGATACCAGCCAACTGTAACTAGAGAGATTAGTTGCTGCCTCTGATAAACAGTGTTTTCATGAGAAACCTAACTCTGTCCCCATGCCCCCCATCTACAGGAATCAAAGCATTATGCAGAACAAGAGAAAAGCAGCAGCTCCAGTTATGACAGCAGAGGTGCTGTATTTCCCAAAGGCTGTTATCACTCCATGCAGGTGATACATCAGGCACCATACTTAAAAAAAGAAAGAAAAAAACATCTACCACAGTCTTCAGAAAAAAATTACATGAAAGAAATACAGGAGTGCAGCACCAAATCCAAAACCAGAAAAAAACTGGGAGACTGGAAAGATAATCGAAGATTACACTAGAACAACATACTAGTGATTTTTGAACAATTAGGACAAAGAATGGCTAGATTTGTCAAGAATATGTCATGGCTTCAACTAGCGGATGTAAAGTATAATAATAGTAAGATAAGCCTTTAACAAAGTTGCATGTAACATCCTTAAGTAAACTAGAAAACTGTGGTCTGGGCTAAGTTTCTAGAGTAAGAACATACGACAGTTTGAAATGCAAATTCAAAAAAAAATGCCAACCCTCAGTATATTTCACATAAGAAGAAAAAATAGAATCATAGACTTAGTTAAGTGCAAGGTCTTCAAACCCACTCCCATTTCAAAGCAGGGCCAAGTAGATCAGACTGCTCACAGCCTTGTCCAGTCAAGTTCTGGTATCTCCAGGGATGGAAATCCCACGTTCTCCCCATGCAACCTGTCCTGATATCTGACCTTAAGGTGATCATGTTCTAAATAAAATCTGTTCAGGACTTTGTGTGCTAACCTGTTTCCACTACCTCCATCCTGTCATTAGCTGACAGCACTTACAAAAAAAAGAAAAAGGAATAGCTAGCAACCAGGCAACCCTGCCATCTGTGGCAACAATAACACTGGAGATTGTGCTGAGGGTAACACCAATTGTTCCAGAAAAATACCATTAAATTAATTGTTCAAGTTTGGAAATAAATATTAAGTTACAGCTTTAACTATTTTTCAGATTAATTCTATGTTAACATACAACTTTAGTAATTACAATGGAAGCCCCAGTTTGGGTTTACTATTTGTAGCCCATTCATGCAGTAAGATAGCAAGCATTCCTACATAATTAGTCTTGCTAATAATTGTGTTTAGAGGTGTCTTTTTTTTTTTAAGAGTAATATAAACATTAGCCTAGAAATCGTCAAAACACAGGATTTTTTTAAAAGTAACATTTTTTTAAATCAGAATATTAGCAAATTGAGAGTCAGGTATTTATTAGGCAAACTGAAGAATGTGCTTCACAGAATTGCCAAAGAGTATTTGTTACACTAAGATCTCTGGATCAAATCTTTATCTGTTACACATGCAAATTCATTTGCTCCAACATGTCTGTGTAAAAACGTCCCAGAGCAAAACGTATTCCTTCATGTTCACTGAAGTTCTTGGCCATTTACAGTCACTAATCTGACAAAACACTATTACAGACTTGTTTTAGGAATGCAATTCAGTCATTTCAGTGCTTCCTGTCTCTGCCTCTGTGGACTAGTAAACTTGACTTTAACAGTTTGGTTACATTAACCTAGCTTTTCTTGACATTACTATGATATTTTTCTTTCTTCTGAGTACTATGAGTCATTTCCTTAAATCTTTGCTGGTTTGGCTGCAGTCTTTAGGATAGTAGGAACTGCCAATGCTCCTCTTCTGGTTTTAATTTCACTGTGTGCTAGGACCATTTCTCTATTACATCGGTTTTATCTAAGTTA
The DNA here is from genome assembly GCA_013398225.1 of Steatornis caripensis. Lineage (NCBI taxonomy): Eukaryota > Metazoa > Chordata > Aves > Caprimulgiformes > Steatornithidae > Steatornis > Steatornis caripensis. The sequence continues at coordinate 233,886 of VZSC01000336.1, read as the reverse complement.
TTTTTGTTGAAATAATTAGATTTTCACCTGATGTAAATCACCTAAGCTCAGCTGTCAGCATTAGCTTCTTTGAAGCCATACAAGTTTACAACTGTTGAGGGTCCGAGCCCTATGTTCTATTACTGCCCTGATAAAGCCCTCGCAGATGACTAGCCGTTTCCCATGTGTTTAGAAGCATGGCTGTACCACTCCATTCTTTCATTCCTCAGTTTAGGCTGAAGGAATAAGTGGAAAGAAATCTTTATGCCTAAGCATGTGAAGTCTCTTGATGCATTTTGATGGCTCAGGTACTCTGTGTACTCCTAAGGCTTAGGGTGGGGAAAACACACACAAAAAAGGAACAAGAACATCAATACATGAAGTCTTCGACCTCCTGAATGCAAACAATTTCTTTTACTCATCTATTTTCCTACCAGGTCACACCCAGAATGCAAGCCGATTCTTAATAAATAAATCTAGATGGAGAATACAGGTTTCCTGAAAGATACAGCTCAAGATGACAGGTCCATAAGAGACCAGGCCAAGTTGGTTTCCATCATCTTTGAACCACTTGGGTCCAAGACTGTTACCACTCCTGAAATGGTTCTTCTTGATAGCGGACTTTAAGAGACCTCATAAAAGTTTAAGATACCAAATGGCATTCCATGGTGTCTCCTTCACTAAAGTGTTACGCAGATAAGGAAGAGCAAAAAGGATGACCACTGAAACTACCTCTGTGTAAGGCTAATATACTGACAAATAGGCTACTCTGGCCTCTAGTAACCTTCCCACTAGCACCAACAGGAATAGTGCACATTTCTAGTATCACAGGAGCCAGCTGCAGCTGCGAAGCCAGGCTTGCTCCTCCTCCTCCCCTCCGCCCCCAACCATTTAGATCACGGCTGCATTTGCCTCAGACAGAAACACAATGGAAAAACTAAGGCTACTCTCTTCCCAGTCGTGGCCCATGTTTAATATGTGCATTAAAATAAACTAGTTTTACCAAAAACTTAATAATGAAATAGCTCCTCAACCCTTCCTAGACCCAACACTCCAAAAAGGAAAAAAATATTTCCCTCTCTCATTTCTAAATTAGATATTAAAATGATTAAATTACACAGCATATAATAAAGTACGAGATCTGAAAGAGAAGAAAACAGGACTGTTGTTATGCATCCTTGCAATGCAATTTATATGGCTTGGCTACTGCCTTACACATAGCTACATTTAACATTCAGAGAGGCATTATGCTGAATTTAAGGTAATAGCTAGACAAATGGGGAAGAGAAAACATTGAGAAACATTGCCTCCTAAAAACTCTGCCTGTTCTGAATTGTTACAGCAAAACTAAGCTTCTGTAATGCAGTGCAGAAAAAAAAATCATACAAAAGAAAGATTATTTGAACTATCAATTTCCTTGTGCTTATGATGCAGCAGTCTCCCTACCTCTTACTGAGTACTTGCATGTCTTCTCATTAGGACAAGAAGGTTTTTTGCTCTCACAGCTTGTTGTGTGTTGAAGTTCATGGATGTTTTGTCTCCCTTCTTTTACCAGAGGTCATATGTTTATTTTGTGTTTGAAAACAGAATAAGAAGTTCTTCAGAAATCATGCAAAACCAAAGACTTCAAAGCCACTAAGAGTATTAGGAGAGGAGTGGAACTGAATAAAAACTAAGAGAAGGTCTTTTCAAGAGTAGTTTTTTTCCCTGCAGCTCTATGATCAAATGAAATATCAGGCCTGCTCAAGCCACCAAATTATTTTAGATAAAACAAATTAAACACATCATTCCATTTCCAAAGGGAAAGCAAAGTAAAAATCCCCCTTTTTTTAGTTGGATATGACTTTTTACTCCCTATATTTTGTTCAGCTACTTACACCTGCATGAAGTAGACATCAGAGTTACTTTGGCAATAAATTATTGGAAATTCTAACATAGTAGCATTTGATACTGGAGGAGTAAGTGACTACACAGAGTAAAGGGTATTGGAGAAACAGCTGCCTGAAGTTCCAATTGCAGCTCATGAGGATCTATTTCTTTTTTCTGGTATCTAGAAACCCATATCCATATCACATTGTGTTACCAAAAAGCCTGCTATAAAACTCAGTATAGCTCCACTAGCATAATCTCTAAAATTCCAGTCAGAATTAAACAATTTAAGTTTGCAGTACTGACACTTACCCACTCGGGAGCTGGGCTCTTTTTCAGCTGTCAAGGACGGCCAGCTGATAAGAGGCAGTCCTATAACAAGAGGGAAGATCCTACTGGGCAGCAGCAAGGGCAAGGCTGCTCCGCAAGACAGGACAAGCCAGGAGCACAGGACAACAGTGCCTCACCAATCCAGATGCAATTCCACGCTGTCTCAACAGCTCAGGAAGAACAACGTGCTGACAAGTCCTATCAACAGTCTCAGACATCGGTCAGTGATGAATCACCCATCCAGGGAGTCCACGCAGGAAAAGCAAGAGACAGGACAGCAAACCACCTACATAAAACACAGGCCCAAGGTCCAACCACCCCAGACAGTACAAGAGACTAAGCTCCAGGGTAGATCAAATCACAAAAGAATGCTCAAGGCCCGTGGGTGGAGAGTGTAGGTGGGAACCCAGGTGAGGCAGGTCAGGGAAATTAAAGCCTACTAGTGTTCTCAGGGCCCTGACAGTGCAGGAGTGTGGCTACTGAGGGCTGACAGATGAGTAGTTGCGCGGAATAAATGAAGTCATGTTTTAATTACTGAATCTCTCTAGGTGTTCTTTTACAGAACAGTGACTGACAAAGTGCAATATATATTACAGTAATGCAATGAGGTATTAGACTTGTATGAGAAAACAAAAAAATCCTCAAATCCTGTTTTTTTGTTTCGTTTCTGTAGATAACCAAACGCTGATCTCAGCAGCTATTACTTTTACAACTGAAGTGGAAATGCATGGATTACACCAGCCATTTTACACAATCTGAAAGCCTTGAGTGACCAAGGGTACCTGGGCAGTATAAAGGAGAATTTTTCTTAGTTGAGGGATTATTATAATAATTTAGTAAATCTTGTCTGCAGATACAAATGGAAGAATAGATTCTAAAAATGAATCATTGTTAATGCAGCATTTTACCTATGCAGAATGCTAAGAATGTACACTACATAGACAAAGACTAGCAAAACAAAAATGACCAGACTATTACTAATAAAGAAGATCAATCCATTTGAAACCTGACTCCAGAGAACACTTTAACCTATCTTTAATTTTTTTTTCTATTAGTTTAGGAATACAGAGGAAAACTGCTTAAGTATGTATCTGACTTCAAGTGAAGGATTAATTCCCCTTAATGGTAATGTTATAATAAATAATCTTTAATAAAGGCACTTTTTCATGCCTGCCACTTCAAGCTTGTTTGAGTGAAATAGAAAGAATGCATAATACCTATAAACCACCTGTGAAGATTACAGTGGCAAGAGGGGAGTTTCAGAACAGGAGTAATTTTTCTTAATCCAGGAGGACTTTTTTCCGTTGGCTTCTAAAGAAGAGAGCGTTTCTCTTGCTCTTAAGTAAGGAAAGAACATGGTTATCAAATTCAGGATTTAGTATTTAGATTCTAATTTACTGAAAACATTACAAAACAACTTTTCTTAATTTATAGATAAGCAATGCAGTTCCTTTGACAGCAATGCAGGATCTTACCTGCCATGGCAAGGAGATTGCCAGTGCAGTATTCACATTCTCTGTCATTTTGGTTCTTTATAGTGCCATCGTCAATTACGCTCCAATTCATGCCATTATTTAATATTTACTCTCCTTACAAATTAGGCAATAACAATGTATATTTTCTAATTGGTAGTATTTAAATCTCTCTTTAAAGTTCTTTTCTAATTAGATTTAGAATGTTAATTTATTACTTTGCTTCTGAGAGCCAAAAGAGACAGGTTGCACCCTTGCCAGAAATTGCCAGTGCAATTTCCTACAGTGAAAATTCCTCGATTTCTGAGTCTCGTACATTTGTTTCTAATTCTCCTAACATTTCAGCAAAGACAAGGTTCACAAAGTCCGTCTGTTGAAAAGTCTTCCAGAGATTAAGATGTTTAAAGCTGCATGGCTATAATAAATAACAGTGTATATCTAAGGTTATATAGCACATTGAATGTTACCAGATGTTAACACCTTGTGTGTGATCAGTCAGACTTTGAAGCCTAGATCCTATGGTTTTCTGTCAGGTTCAGCAAGGCTGTATTTATTCCCCTGCTCATTCTCACAACCATTAATGGCTTTCTTTAAAATTTTTTGGTGATGGCTGAGGTACCAGAAAACTGAAAAAGTTCAATATAATGACTGTCTTTAAAAAAGGCAGGAAAAGAAGCAAGACATTCTAGCCTAGTCAGTTTAACTTCAGCTCCCAGAAACATTTTAGTGGAAAAAAGTATCACACAAATTGGAATAGGTAACTGGAACAGGTAACTTAATAAGAAGATGTATACACAGCCAGTATAGATCTGACAAGAATAAATCCTGTCAGACTAATGTGCTACTATAATAGACCGGGAGTGTCTGCAGATAACGGAGCAGCCGCAGAGGCCATACTTCAGGACTAGAGCAGAGTTTAAACTCTGTTTCCTCTAACATTCCCATAAAGTATAGCAAAAATTGCCAGTCGAGGACATAAAAATGGGTGAATAAGCATCTCAATGCAGGATTGTTATGATTGTTTCACTGTCCAAGTGGAAGGACATATCAAATAGGACTGTGATATTCTGTTCTGAAAACAGTCGTTAAGTTAAACAGGATGAAATTCAATAGAGACAGGACCAGGTGACCAGGCTGAGCAAGAGGAATCAGCACGACAAACACACAATGAGGAACAATTAGTTAGACAGCAGTTTTTCAGCAAAGGACCTAGGGATTATAGTACGTGAACATAAGCCAGTAGCGTCATGCCATGGAGAAAGGACAAGCATGGCACAGAGCTGAATAAGCAGGAGTACAGATTGTGAGACACCTAATAAGATTGTGCAGTTCTGTTCAGCACTGGTAAGGTCTCAGCTGGCGTACTCTCCCCAGTTTTATGCTTTGTATTTCAAGAAGGATGTAGACTACTGTGAAAAGAGTTTGTTGGAGAGCAACAAGAAACATGACCTCTGGGAATGGGCTGAAAGACTTAGGAGTGTCTAGCTAAATGAAAAGAACACTTAAGAAATGATCAATGCTTGATAAAAGTCTTCATAAGCATCAAAGGTTGATACAAAGAATAATCCATTCATCACGTCCATGGTGGACAGGACAAGAACTAATGGCTTTAAGTCGCAGCAAGAATAATTCGAGTTACTTATTAAGGGGAAAAAGTACTTCTTGATGGTAAGTGAAGCACAGGAATTTCCTGAAGAGGTCATGGAGACTGCATTATTAGAAACTGTAAAGGAGTGGATAAACAACTATCTGTCAGGAATGAACTCGGCATCGTTAGGACATGAACCAGGTGACCTTTTCGAGATCACTTTCAATCTTTTTTATGGTCTTATGATTCAGTATAACTAAGAAGATGTTTCAGAATCTCTCTGCTCTTACGGTTGGAAAAAGAATTTATCTTGGGAATTTCTAGGGGTGGAAAAGTTTTTGTAACAGCTGGGGAGGACCTTTTATTTATTTGCTGGTGTGCCTTAAGTGCATGGTACTTCAGTACGTAGTAGGCCACATCATATTATTCTGAGAAATTGGAGTTAATGGGGCCTACTTAGGGGATATGGCACAACATCATGCAAGTCAAAATATTATGGGCTCTTTCTGCAAAATAAATGAATGCAATAAATAGTGCCTTTCAAAACACCCCCAGCTTTAATTTCCACGAGTAATAAACATCTCCTAAACAACTAAAACCAAATTTAGCATTGTCCCTAGAAAAATATTTCTAGATACCACAGATCACTTTTAAAGATTCTGTATGCCTCCTCCTCTCCACCCTCACTTCACAGCTTTCTGTGTTGGTCTTTTTGCACATGGCTACCATCTCAAAAAATAAAGGTAACAGCACTTTCCTTCATAACAGTGTTGTGAAGTAAATAAATTTGAGATAATAAATAAATGCAAGCTCTGGAATACACACTGTGCTGCATTAATGATAAGTTACATTGCAGCTCTTTCGTTTATAGATAACCGCTACATCTTGCGCTCGCGGAGTGCAGGGATAGCCAGCCATCAGCTTCATGCATTGGCAGCAGCCCTAAGGCAGACCGGAAGCCATCTAATGGTGCTCTCTGCTCAGTGACTGTCACTTCTCATCCACAGGCCCAAGGGCACACCCGCATTCTTCATGAGGAGACGACCTGTACTGCTCTAAATCTGGAGGTTCTATGCAGTCCCAAAGAGATGTGACTTATTGCAGTAGATCAGCCGATTCATGAATCTCCTCTGACTTCACAGGATCTATTCCACCCCAACGAATATTATACAACAGACTTTGCATATAGGCTGAGTGTGAGTATAAAACACTTTTCAGTTATGCTTTTTCTGAGATTTGCAGATATTATGTATGTGTGAGGTGAGGAAAAGAGACCAGGATGAAAAAAGACGGAGAGAATGTAGCAAAATAGACATGGTATGCCAAAATGAGAAAGATCCTGTTATTCTTTTCTTTGATCAAGCTACTGGCCACATAAAAATGCCAAAGTCAACTTCAGCTGATGTTCTTTCTAGCCATTTGATCTTTTATCTGCCAGCTTTCACCCATTTTCCCCAATTGTATCCACACTGCAAATTATTTTAGCCATTAAAAATGTGGTTTTCTACTTAGTTCACATTTTCTGGGTAACAGAGATTTTATTCTCCCAGTGCAGAGAAATAAAATGTCATTTATGCACAGAAGTGACTATATACTACCAATAACAACTCCTAATCACTGAAACTGTTTCTTTTTTGGACCATTTATATGGATTTAAAAAGGAAACCAAAGAGTTTACTTCCTGTTTTTAGTCTAAAACCACACCACGAAAGGGTTATTTTCAATGAATAAAAACTAAACTGTGTACATCATTATTTTTTAAGAGATCTTTGATTTATTATATTGTTTACACGGCTGCTGAAAAAAACCCACTGCTGAGTTCAACCATAGCTAATTGATGAGAAAGAAGGTTTCTGTGGCTGTGTTGCAGGAACTGATAAAACACAAGGAAAGGGACCTCCTACACTGAGAATCTCTGACTGTAAATCCTACTAGTTTATGAGTGGAAAATACCCAAATAACTGTTTTGCTCGGAGGTGCTAAGCACCTGTAGCTGCTGTGGACTGTAATTGGCGCTGTCAACACTCATAACTTCTGAACATTTGGATTGTGTAACTCACTGGTCCTGGCGTCTAGAAGAGACAACTCCAGCTGGTCTGGTCCAGGGTGAGGGAGCAGGCTTTGCTGAATTTCAAGGCGTTTCGATATGGACAACGTTCACTTTCCCATCTGCAAAAAATAAAAACGGCAGTTGATGTCTGTAAACTTCTGAACTGGGAAGAAAAAGACTTTCAGTGTTTCCTCAGACTGCCCTGCACACCTAAAGCATTACTGTGCTACAAGCAAACTACTGAGAGAAACGGAGATTGCACTGTTTTCATGACCTATATTGATATTTTGTTCTGTTGTTTTTTACTTCAGCCGATTTACTTCCCACAGTCATGAGAAGTATCAGAGAGTCTTATGAGCAGTATGTTGACTACAAGCCACTAGCATCCACAAGCCACTAGCCACTACTAGCATCCACAGAGGCTGTGAGCCCACCAAGAGAATTAAATACTACAACTGAATACTACATGTTTCCACAGAGTGCCTCCCTCCGTGCACACAATGTTCAGTAGAAATGAAACCGCGCGCATTGCAGAATTCACACTATCATGGCGCTAAGTGGGAAATATGTAAAGACTGAGTAAGCCAAAACCTAAACCTCTAAAAATGACTGCATATTGCAACTGGATGCAGCGCAGTGCCCATCTACCTGGAGGATCAGCACAGCTCCTGACGAATTTTAACACAGTCCTTCAAGCTGATGTTAACTACGAGGTGAGTTCACCATCACCCAGGTCAGCTGTAATTTTTGTATTGCTTTCCAGCATGTGTACAGCAACCCGGTTTGGCCATCATAAATACGTGGAGGCTCCAGTACTGGAGAAGACAGATGACAGGTGTCCACAGCACTGCAGGTGAGGTGCGATGCTCTCAGGGTGGGATACTTCATGGGACTGCAGACATGGCGCTGATGCAGACTGCTTTTTCACCAGAAAACAGTGAATTCATCCAAACAGAAAGCTTTTGTTGGAATGTGTGACGTGCAGCGTAATTTTTTTATCAGACACGATTTCTCAGATTCAGGAGAAGTGAGCGGGCTGGCACTGGAGAGACACCTTTACGCCCGCCTACCTGATTTGGGCAGCCAAACTTTTGGGCAGCAATCGGCCCCCCCGGGCAGCACCTGCGTCTGGCTGCTGGAACAGAAAAACGGCACCGCTGCAACCGAACCGGCGTGACTGCTCATGCCGATGCTTCCTCTACGCTAGCGCGTGCCTAGACGGTTTGTAAAGCGATAAGAACTGCGCTGTGGCAAAATCTAGCACTGGGTTGCTGGATGCGGATTAACGCAGTGATGCCTTGGCGTCGAGGGATGCGTAAGCTGGTTTCGTGGGGTGCGGTGCAGCACAAGGTGCGTTGGCTTCCTGAGGCTTCCTATAGAAAAACGGCTCAGCTGAAAGCCAGGGCCCCCATCGCCATGAGCAGATTTGTCAGCCACGCCAAGCGAACGGCGTTCCCAGGGCAGGCCGGCAAAACTCTGGCTTGCTCGTTCCTGCTGCACACACAGGCACGCTTCAGGAGAATCGTTTTCGAGCACGGGTGTTACTGAGGGCCCCTCTTCCACGGCCACCAGCCGGCCCGTCGTGTATTTCACCCGGCACCGCACACCCGCGGCCGCCACTCCCCAGGC
>VZSC01000336.1:212092-223702 GCA_013398225.1 Steatornis caripensis | reverse complement strand
AGGCATTGATGGGACCGGCGCTGGGGCGGCGGGAGTCCCGCGGGTCGGTCCCGGGCTCTCGGGCGTCGTCGTGGCCTCCCGGGACGGGGCTGCGTGGGGAGGAGGCTCCTTGTTTCTGCCCCCCGGAGTGGAGCCGAGCGTCATGTCCCGAGTGACGGGGGCACCCCCGGATCGTCAGATGCTGCTCGGGTCCGGGCCGGTCGCGGGAGGCGCCAGTGCCCGGCCCCGCCGGGGCTCGTCCCGCACCGCCAGCCGGCGCGCTGCGAGGCTGCCGCTTCGAAGGTCGAGGTCTCTCGGAAATCCCTCTTTAGAAACACAATATCCGCGCTCTGGCGGAGCGGGTCCTGCTCTCGGCTTTCGAGGAACAGCCCAGGCCGTGGCGTAGCGGGCAGGGAGCCGCCGAGGCCGGGCGTCCCGGCCGGAGGAGAGGGGACGGCTCCGGGAGAGCTGACAGCGGCCGCCGCTGCCTTAGGACTTGAGCTGCCTTTGGCTCTGCTTGCTTTCTTTTTATTTTTTTTCCCTTTTCCTTTGAGACTACATATTTTGTCCTGGTATGTTTTGAATTATCTAACTCGCAGTGGAAGTTACGTAGGCAGTTTTTGACAAAACAGTGTTAGAGTAGCAATTTCTGGTTTTATTGCTAAAGAGCAGATAAATAGTTTTAAACCGGTTGGAGATGTTGGTGAGGAGGGTAGTTCCCCTGGGGTGTTCCCCACTGTCTGCTGTGAAGAGCCCATGAGAAAGGAGGTGAGTTTCAGGTCCTATATTGCCAAATCTCAGGGCATGTTTGGATGAACAAGGAAGGACGGTGGTGGTTTCGAGAAGCATGCTCTTTCCTTTGGGACTACTGTTTTGTAAACATTTAAGGTTACACTTAACATGGTAACTCAAGTATTTACATACAAATACAATTACATTCAAAACAAATAACCCCCTGACAAATATTTCACTATTGTTCATGTGCCGTGTCACATGGAAGGCATTGAATTCACTTACTGGAAACCATAAGCAGTTGCTCCCTACCGTCAGAGCACCTGCCTCCTCCAGCGATGCGAGGCTGCGGGAGCTAGCAGAGGAACAGGAGCGGGTGGGTTGCGTTGGCCGCTGAAGATCTGTGGTTTGACTTGGTGAGTACGATGATTGGAATTTTTTTAATTGAGAGTCTCTCTCCTGGGGGTGAGTTAATCTTTAATCAGTTAATACTTTAGTGCTGGTAGAAAAATCTCATTATGTAATGCAGTAAAGAGAAAGGAATTCAGAGAAGCAGAAGTCTCATAAGCAGCAACAACTAATTTATGAAGATGTGCGCTCATCAGAAGTGTCTTAAAAGCAAAAACACATGGGTACTGAGAAGAAGAAGTATTTCTGTGTATGAAGTGGTAGGAAAAAGGGTCAAAAGTTACAAAGTGCTGTAAGAAGACTGAAGGTTGCCTTAACATTTTCCTCTAGTAGCAAAAGAAATTTCCATTATCTCATCCCACACACAGCCCTTCCTTCTGTTGCCTGAGGTAGTAAGCATGTAAGGGTAAGCAAAGCTCCTAAGCAGAATCCAAATACTGTATAGGTTGTGTCATCCAGCAGTAGCCAGTGGGTTTTTTTGTTTGCTCCTTTAAATTTTTTTTTCTTATCCTCATAAGAGTGTAGAAAAAGCGTGTGATTGATAGAGTGCAGTGAGTAAATGCGAACAGAATGCTTGAGAGGTTGCTGTATGTCCACTCTAGAATACACATGTTTCCGGTGATGGTTTGAGGACTTTTTGCATCAGATAGTTATCTTTTTATGTGAAGAAAAGTATGTGTTGGACTTGGTAATAAGGGATTTTTGTGTGAAAACCTAAACTTTCTGGCTTATTAGTAATGAAAAACTGCTTACTAGGAAACATGAGTCGTAGTTCTTTCTGTCAGAAAACCGTAAAGTGTTTGTTAAACATTGTTGCTTTGATTCAGTTTCCTCTCCATACTTTACAAGTTTTTATCGTCTCCTGACTTCTTACAAGCTAGGTTTTACATATCCTTTTCTTGTAGGAGAATACCTCAAGTACTGAGTAGCTCTGCCAGGATGTCACAAAGAGCATCGTGAAGTCAGATCTGTAACTGGTACCCAGAAATGCAGAGTCGATTATACTGCTGATTACAAGCCAAAGTTGATTTTATTTTTTAAACTCCTTCCCCCCCCCCCCCTTTTCTTTCTTTTGTGACCATCTTTTGGGAGTGGAAACTTTGACTCCTACTAGTAGGAAAGGAAAAATGGAAAGGAAGCAGTATGCCATCTCCAGACACTGACTTTTGTTAGACAATTCATAGGGTCATGTTTCCTATGGTTTCTAATACCAGATCCTTCACTGGAAGGTCTTAAAATATGCAGAATTACATTGAGGAAGGGAGGTGTCGTCTAGGTGGTGATGACCAGATTTCTGATTTCCAAAAGTTATCCAATGTTTTGCTTTTTTTTTTTTAAATTCAAGCTGGTGTAAATATAGCTGCTTGTTCATATTGGATACTTAAAAGGCTCTTATTTTGCTTCTACAAGCTCCTAGAGAGCATGTTTATGCTTGCGAAAGTTACTTTTGAAATTATTTGAAAATTTACAATTTCTTCTACTATTCACCGTAGCTTACTTATGGCAAAGTGAGAATACGTCATCTTTAGTTCAGTTGTCTTTAAAGCCAAGTTTGAAACAGCATCTGGTGAAGAAACCTGTCAGGAAATGTTGTCATTCTTGCTCGGGGGTCCCTTATTTTTTTTTTGCTACTCAACATCTGTTGTTTACTGTACTCATGATGAAATGTAGAAAACAATCAGGGGTAGAAAGAATATGAAGAAGCTCAGTATTTGACTTGGTGCTTCTGTTACATTCTGTGTTTGCATTGCTGGATGTTATATGCGTTTCTGCCATGGTTATCTTAATCTTTCCTCTGCTTGATATTTTTGTGGGTAGTTTCTAGGGGGACAATGCTGACTTCAGTCAGACTCAGCTGGGCATAGCAGACTGTGTAGCTCATGGGTGGGACTGGGGTACTGTACTGTCAAATGCAGACTCCACAACCAGAGTAAGTGCTGTAGCAAGACACTGGGTAGCTGTCTTTCAAAAGTGAGTTGATGTGGGTAGTTTGCTACCAATTGTATCTGAAGCAGAAACCAAATTCGAATTGAGGTGTCAGAAAATATTGATAGATTTGAGAGTGCTACTGGTATTTTTTTTCTGCCACTTGGAAATAATTGTTTTGGTATTTTTGGTGTTTCAAAGTTTGGTTCTGAATAGCCTTAAGATAAATAAGTTAAATGAAAGGTAGAGGGAACTTCTCCAAGGGCTTTGCTTTTTGTTTGAAGTATCAAAAAATGCAAAAGCTGTGGTAAAAACCTTGAACATAAGAACAATTATTTTCTTGTTGTGTCCAACTATTTTGTATGACTGTTTTATTACTTGCTTATAGATGACTGGAATAATGTCCATTAACAAATCTCTCTCTTTACAGTGGGGTGTAAGCTATCTTATGCTACATGTCTTCATCAGAGCTTGTTGGTGAAAAAATCTCTTTACAATAAACTTTTATTTTTTCCAAGAAGCAATTTCAGTAAAACTGATCAGCTGCTCTTTTCAGCTGTGACAGAAGATGGTATTTCATAGTAGGCCTTTTAATTATAGCTACTCTGCACTAAATTCTGGTGAATGCTCAGGTGACTTAATACTGTGGAATGATTTAGTGAATGTTTGAGTGTCTGTTCCCATAGCAGCTGAGTATTATTACAAAAATGCGAAACACTAAACTTAGAAAAGCTGTCCAGAAAGTGTAATCTAATGGCTAATGTTGCAGCCGTCAATAGACTTGGACAAGTTGGCCATGCCCCTTAAGAAAAAACCAAACACCACCACGTTTTTCTTTTGCATGGTGTCTTATTCTTGGCTACAAACTGTTACACCAGCCTTAGGTTCCAGAGAATCCTTTTTCTACGTCATGTTGTTTAACAGGCATTGATGGGACGTATGTGTAGCACGTGCTTAATATACCATCACACAACAGTACTTGGGTAAAAAAAACCCCAAACAAATCCATGCCATTGTTTCTTAAGAGTCTTGCTCTAGCAATGATGTGGATGCCGTATTACGTATGACTTTCTTTAAAAAAAAACCCAACTGTGTGCCTGTTAGAATTCAGTTTTTCTGCATTATCTTTCAGTTTAGGGACTCTTTTGAGTAATTTTAATTTTGGGATCTAGAAACTTTTTTATGGGTGGTTTTGTGTTATGTTTCATTTTTTTCCTCTCATTACGTCATTCAGCATTTGTCTTGGCTACTGGTAACCAAACACATGAAGAAAAGCACAGACCTATGTGCTCAGGAAACTCTGAAGAGTACTCAGCACAAGCACAGTGTTTGCTGTTGAGCTCATCTTCTAGAGCAGGTTGTGTTGGTACTGAGCGGGAATCTTGGAAAACAGCAGTGCCTTGTGCTGCCTTGGTGTACTGACTGTCTTTAGTGCCCTCATACGTTCACTGTAGTAGGTCAGAATTTATAGGAATCATGTCAGTCTTAATTTACATAATGTAGACTTGATTTCTAAAAGTAATGAAGGAACACTTCTTATGTTCCAGGCAGTAAGAATAGAAGTACTCTAATTCACATTTGGTGCGAACAGTCAGTACAAGCAGCTCGTTTAAGTACCTTTGCGTAGCTCTCCCTCCTGCCATCGCAGCCTTGTGCGAGTGCTCCCTCATCCTGCTCCCTCAGTTTGGCTGCTCTTTGCCTGTCATGGGGAGTTAGAAAAATGCTTGACTAGTAATTTTTCACCAGAATTTTTCTTAGAGGAAAGCGATACGAATACTTAGATAAGTTTTTAAACACAATTTAATCTAGGTGAAACTTACTGTTAATCTACTGAAAATCAATTGTTAATTCCTTTGCTAAAGGTCGCACTTGAGGCTGTTGCCTGATGGTAAGACTGTACTTATGCAATGCCTAGTTCTGATGCTTGGATGATAAGCAATTTATTTTGTTTGCTGATCCAGCAGGTGAAACTTGCTTTATTTAAACAAGTATATTTTCCCTACTTAATGCATAACTACGTGGGAAAGTATACTTTTAATATTTTTCTTAAACTTCTCTGCTAGTTTGTTTCAGCTATAGAGAATGATAAATTGATAAGTGTGACAGAGTGTTTTGGGGGACAGGGCAGAAGAAAACTGCTTGTATTTGAATGTACTGAAGAAGACAGAGATGTTCTAGGAAATTTGGGCCTCTGCCAAGACTTTGCTACAAACAGTAGTGTTATTAGAGGCTAGACCATGAAGAGATGAATTAATAGATTTTGAGCGAGTTAACTGCTTAATAGGCAATTGTAACTTAAATAGGACGGTCCTGACTGTGATGGTTTCTGTGTGGGAATGGCAAGCTCCGTGTTAAATTTATGTTGGGTTTTTATGTTAAAATGGCTAAGCAAGAATTACTACTTCTCTTCTAGATTTTTTTTATATGTGTGATGGCGGCAGAAGTCTGTATAATAAAACTAAAAGTACGGTGATCCTTCAAATAGTTAGGTGTACCTTGCTTGCAAGTGAGGTTAAAAGTACTCGGAGTGCTGTTGATTTATACTCCAGTTTAAAATTCCCCATGTCCCTGTTGGAACTTGAAGAGATGTGAAGTATGTCATTTCTTTGACTAGATTCTTACCGAAATATCTTTTCAAACTCTTTATTTTAGAAGATCCTAAACATAATTTCTTTTCCTAGAGGAAGTAAATGGGGTTTTTTCCTACTAAATTGTGCCATTTTTGGTGGTGCTTTTTTTTGTTTTGTTGGTTTGTTCAGGGTTTTTGTTCCTTTCAATGTATCAACATAACCTAGACAAGGACATAGTTGTAGGGAGGCTGGAACCGTTCTAATAGCATTTACATTTGGTGTTTAACTTGCATGTAACAGGAAAAAAAAACGCAAGCTCTTTGCCAGGTTTTGAAATCCCTAAAGTGCTGAATAGTCTATTTCTGCAAAAACAAATACATGAAATAAATTTGTGTGACTTGTCGTTTAAAAATGTTCTTGCATTCCATTGTTAACAATTGTAATAATACCACTTTCTCAAGTTTCAGTGTTTTTTAAGTAGTACAACGGACTATCATGGTTTGGCATGAACTGTTAAGTATTGCTGGCTTGCACATTCCTGTTGGTTATATTGTAATCTTTACCTCCATTGGAAAATATGTCCTATTTTGAGTACTTATTTCAGGCTCTTGGCTTTATGCCTGTCGAACAATGAAACATGCTATTTTTCTTTAGTTTCAGACCTCTGTGTTGAAGAACTAATAGCTTTTTAATTTTTTTTTGAAGTAATATCTCTCATTATGAAGGCTAAGTAGTGACTTTCATAAATTTTGAGCATAAAAACTAATATGACTACACAGAAGTTGGAGTTCAGATATCTTATTAAGTGTGTGTACTTCTTGTAGCCGAAGGAATGAGTACTTGATTTAAGGATTTCTTCTTTAAGATGCTACCTGTTAATCAGTGGTAGTTTCTAAAATGACTTTGACTTAAGCAACTAAAAACATTCTTTGGACATACCTGCAAGTTTTGTTCAGTATCTGTTTTGGTTTATGACTAGGCTTTCTTGTCTCTGGTTCAGATCAGCATGACTGTATTGCATGGGGTGATGTAACTCTTCATGTTTGGGTGACTTTTATAGCTGGTTTAAAGATGTCTACGGTGATACCCTCTCTACTGAACTAGGAATACATAATGTTAAAAACAAATGTTTCCTGTTAAAGGTTCATTGATGTTGTGAGGGAACGCTCGTGAGTGATAGCAACCCTCTGCCAGGTCTCTGTATGTGTGGAGCTATTGGAGTAACTGTAATCGTTACAGAAAACACGGAGCTGTATAGTTTCTGCTGTTATCTCTCTAGCTAATAGAGTCTGAGGAATCTGGGTATTCAGGAAGTTCTCTTTTATAGGTAAAAGTGTAGTTTTTGCATACTGGAGGGAAGGAACTCTTGATGTCTATGCAGGAAAAGATGGGTATAATGTAAAGGGGGTTGAGAACTAATACAGAACAGAGATAGCGCTAGGTGTCTGAATGGGTAAGCCACTTGCCTAGTAGCATAACTATGTGTAATGTTTCTACTGCAAACTGGATTTTGTGAAGAGTGGTTGATGGACATGTAGCAACATTAGTCTGTCCTACTCATTACCCTGGCTGTGTAGCCCTAGTGTAATAGAAACCAGGGCACAGAAATCAGAAAGGCACACAATAGGCATGGGCCTCCAGGGCAGTTACAGGAGAAGCTCTCGTACCTTTTCTGGGAAATCCACATGAGTGGGTACCTCCCTGAAGTGCCTGATGCAAATGCAGATAGCATGGATATCAGACAGGGAGAGCTGAAGGTATGCATGCAATCACAGGTCTATGATCTTGCTAAGGTTGGAGAGGTGTGTTGGGGTAGCTCTTGGGACTGGAGTCCTTCAGTGACTGGATATAGGCTCTTTAGCATGGACAGACTGGAATGCTGAGGCGGAGGTGTTGCCCTTTTATGTGAGAGAGCAGTATGGTTGCATGGAGCTCTGCCTTGGGGCAGCTGATGAGCCTGTTGAGAATGGATGGATCAGAGTTATTGGGTAGACCAGTCTGGGTAGTGATACAGGTGTCTGCTGCAGACCATCTGATTAGGAAGAAGCAGCAGATGAGGCCACCTTCAAACAACTGTAAGAAGCCTCATCTTTGCAAGCCTTGGTCCCAATGGAGGAGTTTAAACACTCTTCCCTCTGCTGGAGGAACAGCAGAGCACAAGCAATGTAGGAGGCTTCTGGAATACATTAATGACAACTTCCAAACATAGATAATCAAGGAGGTAACAACAGGAGGTGCTCTGCTGGACTTTGAACTTGGAAGCAAGGGAGAGCTGGTCAGGGATGTGAAGATGGAGGGCAGCCATCCAGAGGGACCTAGACAGGCTGGAGAAATGAGCCAACAGGAATGTCATGAATTTCAACAAAAGGAAGGTGAAGTTCTGCACCAGGGGAGGAATTACGGCATATATCAGTTTTAGCCTGACAGGCTGGAGAGCAGTGTCCCAGAAAACAACTTGAGGGTGCTGATGGACAATCTGATCACGAGCAAGGCCATGGTGTGATGTTGTGACAAAGAAGCCCAGCAGCATTCTGGGCTGCGTGAGAAAAGAGCACTGCCAGCAGGTTGAGGGTGGTGGTCCTTGCTCACTATGTAGCCCTGGTGGGACACACCAGGAGTGCTGTGTCCCGACCTGGGCTCCCGTGTACAAGGGAGGCATGGGCATACCAGAACCAAGTCCAGCCAAGGGCCACAAAGCTACTGAGTGACTGGAGCATCTGACATGGGAGGAGAGGCTGAGAAATCAGGGACTATTTAGCTTTAATCTTGAGAAGAGAAGGCACAGGGAAGACCTTGCTGAGTATGTGTGTCAGGGGATATAATCAGATGGAGCCAGACTCTTCTGAGTGGTGCCTAATGACAGGACAAGAGGCAAAATTTCATTTTATGACTATTCTCCTTATTCTGAAAAGGAAACAACCCATAAAATCTGGACACTTGTCAGTTTTGCAGTGTTCAGTGCTGAAGTGAGATCACTAAGTTGTCTCTTGGAGAGCAAAGGAATCAGTGTTCTCAACTACAAAGCTTAACATTAATTTTACATTTTCAGTTGTTGAGTTAAAATACTAAATTTAATGGTGGGCTGTATTATTAGTGCATAATATTTATTAATGTTTTGTATTGAATAAGACTATAAATACACATTTTCAGGTAAATGCTTCATCAGATATCAGTATTAAAAGTGGCACTTTGCAGCCTGCTCTGTACTACAGGGGTGTTAAAATTGTGACTGAGTGTAGGGGTCAATTTGCCTTCCCCAGAGCAGCAAGAAACACCTGCTGGGAAAAAAATGGTCTGTCCATCCCACCTTTAAAAGTCCTGGTAGGAATTAGAGTTTTGTTTTTTAAACTTCAGTTTTCTTGTGCCTGATTATTGATGCTGTTTAGTGTCATGTCAGTAAAACTTAACTTTTGACTGCTCCATCAGTATTTTATTTTGGTTGCTTTAGCATTTTTAAGCTGTGGTTCTCTTCAACAGGTAGAAAATCACTGATACTTTCAAAATTTTTATTCTTGTTCTATTTGTTTAGTGTGGTTTCTGCTGTTCTGTAGACACCACTTTATGATTTATGGTGGCTCCTAAATATAGGGTAATCATCATCTTGCAAGTCATTGTTTACAATTTTATGGTGTTTTCAAATTTTTTTTTAATGTGTTTGATGCAGTTTACAGGCCAGTTGCTGACCACTGGCCTCCACCTGGGAAGTGCTGTTTCATGATGAGCAGTGATGACTAAAATGTTGGGTCAGCTGACCTCTTCATCCTTATATCCACTTTTTATTTTTCTTTTGACCCTCGTATCATCTCTTGTGCCAAGGCTGTATCCTGTCTTATTGCCTGAAATATTTGTGTATTGACAAAAAAATAAGGAAGTGCTTTGGATAGACTGTGCTAGGTGTTGATACAGCCAGGGCTTTAAATAAGCGTTTCTAAGAACAAGTGGCAATGCCCAGTGCATTTTCTATTTAATTTGCTTACACTGGCCTGAACGATGCAGTCCTGGGTTTGGTATGTGAGATGGCGTGTGGAGACTCTGCTGCGTGGCTGACAGCAGTGTACACGCACATGATAGTAGAGTGCATACCCTAGGTCTGCTGTGTGCAAGGGCTGGGTCGGGATAATGTGGGTTGAGCTGCAGCCCATGCCCGGGGAGGGTGCTGGCGCCCAGGTCCCCACAGCCCCTGGGAAGATGGTGGCCGGGACAGTTAGCTGCTGCCACAGCAGGTCTCAGTAGGCACCTTACTTTAGCCCGTTCTCATCCACATGAGGGGTGCATGGCTGCTGTGTTTGGCTGCGTGTTGCAGTCTTGCCAAGGGTGTGCTGTCCCATGGGAGCATGACCAGAGGGTCCCTGATGGGAAAGCGACCCGCAGCCTGGCTGGGTGAACAGGGACACAGGTCTCCTGCTGCTCTGCTGCCTTCAAACAACTTTAAAAATAATCATCACACAAGGATATAATTATTTCTGGTTAGTTGTGTGTGCTTCTTAACGACTTGAGTTTCAACCAAGAAGTCAGGGTTCACTTACGGGAACTGGATAAGCTAACTGGAGTTCAATAGCCAAGCAGGGGAGCTGACTGTGGGTTGGAGTGGTCTTGCTGGTTCAAGTGGTATAGTTCATGGACTCCGTGCTATGCTTTACACTGTGTCCTACTTAGCTTTACGTTCTTACTGATGGCATGTTACGAAGTTGTGAAAGCAGGTCTTCCTAATGCAGCTTAGATTGGAGCACAGTCATTTTATCGCTATCACTTGTATTCTGTTGCATAAACCACAGAAAAACTGGTTGCCCAATGTACCCTTCCTGGAAGTCTCTTCCTTGCATGTGTGAGTGAGAACAAACAGGAGATAATTTGTTCTTTAGGATTCTTTTCTTTCAAGGGTGAAGGGTTTTTAACAAATGTTTATAAATGTATCACTTGTGATGAGAAAAACAGCCAATAATAGACGTTGATTTAAAAGGCATGAGATTTCCAGGCATTCTGACTACATCCCAAATGGCCAGCTGCCAGCAGCTGTGTCTTTTGAATTTGGCATCTTGAGTTCACCAGCTTTATAAATGCTGTCGAATAAAGCTACTGTTTTTAATGCTTAGGTTTTTTTAAAGTTTTAGTGGATATCAACCTAGGCAACTTTAAAGATCTGTTTTTGACCTATTTTATTAGATGCTAAGGACTGATGGAGCAAGCTATGGTCACTTGAGAGGTCACTTGCCAGGACACACACAATCTGCAATCAGCTGAAGATTTTTTGAAGACATGGTTAGCACCTGATAAGTGCTGATAAGAAGGAAATGTACAGGATGTGGAAACAAGAACTATCCACTTGGGAGGAATATAGGAACGTTGCCAGAGCATGCAGGGATGCAACAAGGAAGGCCAAGGCCCACTTGTAGTTGAAGCTGGTGAGGGAGGTCAGGGACAACAGGAAGGGCTTCTATAGGTACATTGGGAGCAAAAGGAAGACTAGGGAGAATATGGGCCCACTGCTGAACGAGGAGGGCACCCTGGTGACAGAGGATGCAGAGACTGCAGAATTACTGAATGCCTTCTTTGCTTCAGTCTTCACTGCTAAGGCTGGCTCTCAGGATTCCCATTCCCTGCAGTTAAGAGAGAAAGCCTGGAGAAATGAAGACCTCCCCGTGGTCAAGGAGGATTGGGTCAAAGACTGCTTAGGCAAACTGGACACCCACAAATTGATTGGTCCCGATGGGATGCGCCCACGAGTGCTGAGGAAGCTGGCAGGTGTTATTGCCAGGCCACTCTCCATCATCTTTGGAAAGTCGTGGAGAACAGGAGAGGTGCCTGAGGATTGGAGGAAAGCCAATGTCACTCCAGTCTTCAAAAAGGGCAAGAAGGAGGACCTGGGAAACTACAGGCCAGTTAGTCTCACCTCCATCCCTGGAAAGGTGATGGAACGGCTCATTCTGGAAGTCATCTCAAAGCATATGGAAGAGAAGAAGACTATCCAGAGTAGTCAACATGGATTCACCAAGGG
>VZSC01000336.1:186705-210875 GCA_013398225.1 Steatornis caripensis | reverse complement strand
CCTGCTTTAGCAGGGGGGTTGGACTGGGGGATCTCCAGAGGTCCCTTCCAACCCCTGCCATTCTGTGATTCTGCTTATGTATGTACGTAGCTAAATTTTTTTAGCTGTTACACCATCTCTAGAGAGGTACAAACACAGCCCAGTAGAAACGTTGCTGGACTAGGAGCAGTATCCTCCATTGATCTACCTTGAGACCAAGGAAAACTGCTTTTCTTTCCCCAGTCTGATTTGATGGTTTAGCCTTTTCCCAGAGATAGGAAGCTGGTCAGTGTGGTGCCAGTTGCAACATGGCCTCAAATTCCCTGTTCCCATGCATTTCCAGTACTTGCCTGGTGTGTAAGGGTTGCAATAAATCTTGTGAAAAATACTTCTTATGTGGAAAACTTGATAAAGTTGTATGGAGAAGCTTTCTCTCAAATACTGATTTAAGAAACTAGTGACTCCCCATTCTTCTCTCAGCATTTTTGCCTGTTGGGAACGTGTAGATGCAAGTGAAGCATGAGCCTTCCGTTTTCCATTTGCTAAATTTCAGTGCAGGCCAGGCCTGGGAGGCTTTGTGGGATCTTGGTTCCATTTTCTGCTAAAACTATGTGATATGAATCAGGTCTGTAAGAATTGCTTTTGAGGAAAAGTAAGCAGTCATCTTTGTGTTTATATGGTTATTGTAAGGCTTGCAGTCCACAGATGCTGGAGAATTTCTTTGTAATACTGTAGCTTTTATAGGTATTTTTTTCCCCCCTGTCCCACAGAAAGGTTTTTCTGATTTTTATTTTTTTTCTGCGGACCTGCCCAACGTTTTATTTGAGTAACTATGGGATGGTAATTTTTTTAGGTCTTTCAGTCCTTCTCTAAAGGTTTTTATCTTGCAAAGATAACTTCTGTTTGTAAGAGGTACAATGTCACAGGATGTTTTTGCTCTGGATGCTAGAATATTACAGAGCTTTTGAAATAAAAAATTATAAACAAACATGAGTGCCAAGGAAAGAAAAATGAAACCTCATTTCAGATTGTTGAATTAAGTGAAATAAGTATGTAATTTGGATATGGATATAAAAAAAAAAATTGGGCTCTGTTATTTCTCACTTGTTTGATATGAAGTATCTGTAAAAGCTAGATTCATTGCCCATACTACCAATGAAATGACTAGCAGAACAAGACCAAAATGCCGTTCTGCTGCTTGTGGAACAGGTCGGATCATGGGCTTTGTCTGATTAAACTTCATTCTTGGAAAGGAATTGTGCTATATTTCCGTGTGAGAAGAACTTGCAAAATTTTGGTAAGGAAGTTCAGCTAAGTGGTTTATAGTGTAACACATCTGAAAATCGGTATTAAGCAAAGTAAATCTGGCCTGAAGGAAACAATGTTAATAGATAATTGGAGGTAGAAATTGATAGTACTAATGATCTCTCCTGTTTTTTTAGAAAAAGTGCTATTTCAGTCCTTTTGAACGTATATCATATACATACGTGATGATTTTTCTTAGTGAATATGCACATATACAAACCATCTGTTATATTATCTGCCTGTGCTATTAGTATCTTGCAATATAAAGTTTTAAAGTTTTTAATTGTATTTCTATTCTGAAGTTTCATGGTGAGGTTACCAGATGTTCCAAGGTTTTTAAATATGTTTTCACCGCTTCCTCTTTTATTTAGAAAATATTTTTCAATTCTACTTACAGGTGATGATATTTTTTTCATTTTAAGCAAAGTCTAGTTTTAGGAATCTGTGTTGCCACTCTGGATTAGTGGTTTAAACAAACCTTTAAACTTGCCTTTTTCTGTATTGCCAATAACTTTGTATGAATGGAGGGCTTTGATTACATCTATTTTTATTGGCACTGTTCTGTTCAGCACCTGTAATAAATTTATGGCAGTTCAATATACAAGATCAGTAACTTCAGAATCAGCATCTTGAGAAATGTAAAAAGTAAAATCTGAAATTCCAAAATAAATATTAGGTCAATTAAGTGATGCAGTGAAGCATTTTTGTGTTAAAGAAAGCTTTAACGGACTGATGTCTTTGGAAGAGAATTCCCTGTGACCTTTATGGTAAGATAACTGAATTGCTTGAGGGAGTATAAACTGGGATTCAGTCAACTGTTTGCAGTGTGATTAAACCAGAAGCTATGTTGCAAGGTTGTTCCTGTGCAGAACACTGCCCTGTGCTCCAAAAGCCATGATGAGTGTAAGGTTCATAGCTTGACGAAAAAAAAATCTCTGTTTAAAATCGTATCTGTGCATGTGTGATACATGTATTTAAGTAACAAATATGTGTATGTATTTGTGTGTAATTCAAATGAAGGATACATATGCATGTCATCCTTACTGTGATATGGAAATACTTTGTTGCATTGTGATGTACTTCAAAGAATACAAGATTTGGGCCCAGTTTTTCGGAATGTGTAAGTTCATCCATGGGTAAGAAGTGCTATAGAATGGTGAAAGATTAAATTGCATTAAATGGCCTTTGTTTATATGTGGTTAGAGCAGTTAAAATAGCATTGATTTAGAGAGTCTGGATCTAGAATACACTTCTAATGTATTGTTTTATATAGTGGAAAAGAATCTTGGTACGCTTTTATTTTTTTAGTAAAACAAATATAAGTGTTGTTTTTCCTTAGTAAATTTACTTCTGAAGTGAGCGTAAAATAGCGGATAAGAGGGAATCTGTTTCTAATCTATTCCGTGGGCAGAAACAGTGAATAAATTTGATCAAATCTTTAGTCCTTTATAAGCAATTCTTTTTTGAAATAGGAACATAGCCTGCAGAATTTTTTCTCCCTCTGTGTGGACGACATTACAGTCATTAGAGTCTAGAATACATGGATTCTCAATCTGTGTGAAATTTCTTTAATGCACTAAACAACTGAGCATGTAAGGATGTTTTCTGGGTTGCTTAGCAGCAGTCAGGTTTTTTTACTTTAAGTGGCCTTCAGTGACATCTTTGGATTGTTCAGAGATTTGGCAGAAATAAAAGAAGTCATTCCAGTGTTTGAAACACGAGGAATCGTTTAAGCAGAGAAAAAAGTAGTGTTGGATTATTGTAAAGTTTTGTTTATATTTAATAATTTAAAAAACTTTATATTCTGTGTTCCTGTAAATGTTTGGGTGAAGTGAGTGCTAGAAGAGTGTTCTGCTGTACGTTAAGTATAGTTTTAGGTGACTTGCCCCCTGAAAGACACAAACTTTGATTACAGATCAATTGTATCTGAATAACATTTTTTTAAAAAAATTGGTAGATATCTAGTTGGAAGTACATTTTCTGTATTTATACATGGAGCTGAGTATCGTTAGTGGTGTTTTGAGTTGAGAATATAATTAAAACCAACTAAAACATTAAATGTACTTTTTTTCTTATGGGATATCAAATGCCTGTTTGCAAGAATCTTTTAATTGGGTGGGTCTCCTGTGTCACTGCAGAGCTGGTGTTGACACTACCTTCCACTCTGACTTGAATAGCCAGCGGAGAGTTTGAGACTGGTTCTAAT
Organism: Steatornis caripensis; assembly: GCA_013398225.1. Lineage (NCBI taxonomy): Eukaryota > Metazoa > Chordata > Aves > Caprimulgiformes > Steatornithidae > Steatornis > Steatornis caripensis. The sequence continues at coordinate 207,385 of VZSC01000336.1, read as the reverse complement.
CCATGTTAAAGGGTTACAGGCTGTCAGCTTCATGCTGCGGCTCCCTGCTGACTTCAGATGCTTTTGGTGTCTCTCTTCCCCACTACGGACTTTCTACGTTGCACAAGTTAAAGGAGTGTTCATCCTTCAAGCGGAGCAGTGGCTTGGGTCTAGTGGGAGTGTGCTGCTGGATGGAGTAAGGCGTGGGAGAAGCGAGTGGCTGAGTTAAAGGAAAGATTTACGTAGCTGCCCGTGCAGGTTAGCCAGACCAGTTTTAGAAGAAGGGTGTGAAGGCCAAGTTTTTCAGACGGATAGGAAAGACATTTAAAGTGCGAATCTTGGGACCCGAGAGGCTAACGGAGACGTGACTAAGGATTATAAAAGTCCAGTAGCTTTGGACACGCACAGGAAAGATCTCCCCTTACGTCGCACAGTGGCCAGACGTGCTGTTCTGAGAGGAGCTGCTCTCGGCGCTTCTGTTCAGCTTCTCTTCTGCTCTCTTTCTGTTTGTACTGTTTTATGAGAGGAGAGGAGGAGAAAGCACTCACCAGCTCTGTTCTGCTTCCTTCCAACAGCGTGATGAATCAAAATCAATTGGAGCACACTTTGGCATTTTTGCAGCTGGTACACAGACTTGGGGCTGTTGCTGCTTCATCTGAGCAAGAGCAGGCTGAGGGCAGGCACGGGGAGCTGGGAACCCGCAGGGGCTGGATGAACATTCAGCTTTCTTCTCTCCTCTCCTACCTTACCCTTTCGGAAGGTGTACAGCTTTGGTGAACACTTAGATTTTAGTGTGGGCTTTGGTGTAAATGCTTTCATACTTACCTCCGTGAGCTTGCCTTTTTTCCATGTCACGTGTTGAGTAGGGAGATGTGGTACGTACGTCAGAAGAGATCTGCTCCAGTTGATCAGATCCGCTTTACTGAAATGGAGGCAGTGGTAAGATACTGGGGACTACTGCCTTTTCTTTTTGGAGTGCTAAAGCAAATTTAGATGCCTCGGTGCATATTGACTTCCATATTAAAGATTTAAACTGGAGGAACATGATGTAGGGCTGCTGGTTATGCATCAGTCATCATTGGTTTGCATCATTCTACTCTAAAGAGAAAAGCAACAACCATAAAATAAACTTTGTAATCTTCTAGATAGTGATAGAGATCTTAAGATTATAGCTTTGAGTACAGCTGAGTATTCACTTTGTAAGGTATTAGTATTGTGGTGTTTTACTGATCATCTTAGTATCTTGCAAATTATTTAAAAATAATTTAGACACTATGTATATTTTTAAGGTAGATCAGTTTTACCCAGTAGTGTGATGGCAATGGTAAACTTACAGACAGAGCTTCTTATTGTGAAACACTGTCAAGTCCTTAGTGTTTGGCACTATGTTGTAGTTGATCCTTTCTTGCATCATTTTAATAATCAAGGGAATAAGAATGCATTCTTAACAATGTCGAAGTAATTTTATATCCTGCAAAGGAGTTTAGCATCAGCAGAAGTTAAAACATTATAGTCTCTTCTGATTATTGAATAGAAGAATCTTTCATTGTGGTCTCTTTGTAATTCCCAAGTGATGTAGTCTTCTCAAACATTCTGCTTTTGGGCTGTATCTCTGTAGTTCAGGTTCAGAAATGAGGAGGCAATTTATCTTTTTAAGTAGTTCATGAGTTAAACTTTATTGTATTTAAAGGAATAGGATTCCAATGTTTTTGAGGACAGAAGAAGAGATGAAGAGGCTTGTTTAGGAGGAAGACACCTTTTTAGGCAAGTTATTACGTAATTTTTCATTCTTTTTTTTAATGTGCTCTAATGACTCTAGTACTTTCTTCTGTAACTGTCAGTTACTGCCCCAGGTGGACCGCTGGTCCAAACTAATATGTTACCTGGCTCTTTTGCTCAAATACAGACTGCTTTGTGATTTTCTGCCAGGAAATAGTTCGTTACTGCAAGGTAGAGGTTGGCAGCTGACTGAGCATCCACGCTGAGTAAGGTAGGGATTGGTGCTTGAGTTTGCTCCCTAATGCAATGTAAGTATTGTTTTCTTTTCTGGAGAAACCTCTCTAATCTGTGATCAAGTGGACTCATGCAAGCACAGTTAGAGCTGTTAAACTTTTCACTGTGACAGCTGTGACATTGACTGAAGCAGATTTGTGTTTTTCTAAAACAAAATGTTTCTTTTGACACCTTAAATTTTGTGATTATTTTTCAGCAAGTTACAGAAATGATTTGTATCAATTTCTGCAAATTGGTTTTGCCAAAGTTGTGGGTTCGTAGTAGCCAAGCTGTCTAGTGATTTCAGGGTTGCAACTTACAGAGCTGAAAGGTATTTTATGGTTAAAGCCAGTTGAGATGTAACAGGAGACCTGAATTCAACCAAAATCAAAATAAAAGAAAAAAATGCAAACGGGAAATGTTGCTTTTTTTGGCAATTTTAATAGTAATGACTTATGAACTCCAGAAGTGGAGTAGACCATACAAACTTTCACCTCGGTTAATTCTACATTATTTTTTTTAATATGCATGATTGAGCTTTGCAGAGACTTTCAGGATCTCGTGAGCTTGTTCGACTTTTGTTATCATCGTTGTGATGTTATTTCCTCTCTGCAAGACAGCTTTGGGAGCTTTGCTGTGTCTATGGAGAAAGAATAATTTATAAATTTACATGCTTGTCCTTGCAGAGCAATCTGCTAGTCTCTATACAACTGAATTAGTCCTAATTATATGCACTGCCTCATTTTTTTAGTAGTGTGCCAAAAAAGCAGTAAATATCCAAATTCTGGTTTGAAGGGACAGCTGAAATAGGTGAAGTAGCACTGATAAAAACAGCGTGAAGGAAGAAGCTTAAAAGCGTAAATTAAGTGATAAAGTAAGTGTTTGCACAGTAGAAAACACAGTACTGTCATGTTTTTCTCAAGAACAGGCGGTAGAAGTTATTTTTCTGGGATAACGAAACTGTATGAAGATTGAAGCTGCATCTGTTGTCAACTGCATGCAATAGCACAATACAGTTAAACTTTTGTAATAGCTTGACCTCAAGAATAAGTAGTACTGATTGTAAGTGATGGCTTTAGTATGTGGCCAAATAAATAGTGTGTATTGTTTATAATTTTTTTTTGTTAGAATACCTAGATTTCAGTGTTAGGAAATGGTATTCTGAATCTTGGGTTTGCATTTCTGTGAGTATGTGGACTTAAGGTTTTTTTTTTTCAACTGTAAAAATACACTTGATATGAAATTACTCTGAGCCTCTTCTAACTGAGAAACTGGGAAAATTCTTGTGGATTAATTGCAGCTCTAAGAAGAGCCAGTTAAATAAAGTCAATAATAGGTGGCTTTGCTTGATACTTATGTGTGGGTAGGGCTGTGTTTGCTATTTTTCTGGAGTAGGCATAATGTAGTTTTATGGTTCTTATTCTAAGTGGACACTTCCACTTTAGGGAGGATTTTTCTGAACTTAAAATTCTCATTTTCTCTGGTGTCCGTTGCATCTGCAGTGTGACAGCAGAGCTGAGCATCTGCTGCAGCTGCTAGAGTTCTCTCCTCTGTGATTTGTCCTTATCCTTTCTCAATACCTTTGTGATTTTAAGATTACTGAATTAGGGCTCCTTTAAGATTTCAAGAGCTAGTTCTCATGCAAATACCTCATATCTGGAAATTTCTGGTATGATACATTTGCAAGAAAGCTCTAATAGTATAACTTACAGCATTATTAACCTTCTTCCTCTTCAAGTGCAGTCTTCTGCAGCCTTGAGATACTGTTTACTCTGCTTAAAGACTCATGAAACGTGAACATTCTAAACGTTCAACAGAGGAACTAGAGCAGCAAGTCCTCAATTCTCCCTTTCTGCTTAGGTTTAAAGCTCTAATCTGTTTTAAGTGCACAAAGAATGTACTTTTTCAGTTAGCTGGTTTGCACTGCACGAAGCTATAGTTCATGTTGTGGAACATCTTGAAGTCTATATTACTGTAATGGAAGAGGAATGTTAGGAATCTCTTGTGGACAATTCATTGTTTTGCGGCAGAGCTTTCTGTATCCTTGCTTTGCATGCTGAAGTGCAAAGATTGTAATTGCTTAATTTTTCTGTTCCTTAATAGTAGCCATTTTCTGATGCCAGCGCTCCGTAATGTATCCTCTCGTTCCTGTCTTAAGAAAAAGAAAAAAAAATTGTAGGCTTGACAATTTTAGGTAAGATACATATCCTTAAATTTACCATTTTCAGCTGATGGCTTTTTGGTTTTTTTGCTGCTGGATGACTTAGTAGCATTATTCAGCTTTGCGCAGTTCTTACAAACCTGAGAATACTTACCTGGTTTTCTCCACCCTCAGTCACTGTGTGTGAATAAGAAGGCTGAAATAGAGGCAAAGAGCTGAATATATTGAGAAGAACACATAATTTAACAGGGTGGTCAGTCAAGGTTTTTTTTCTTAAATTATAAGAGGAAGAAGCATTAGAGGGTAAAGTTAACTTGCAGAACTTCCCGGAAGTGTAAATTGGACCCAACACTTGCAAGACTTGTTTGTGAGGGCTTGATAAAGTGTAGAGGAAGTAATGGAGGACTTAAAAAATTTGTATTTTTCTTTGATTATGATACTTCCCTGTATGCATTGCAATTTGATTTTGAGAAATCATGAGGCTTAAACTAGTCATCAGAAAGAAAGTGAGACTGAGTTATAGATTGTCTACCTTGTGGGTAAACTATATACTTTTTAATGGGGTTTTTATATTCCTGCTCTTCATTGTTTATAATTTCCTGGTATTCTCTTAATACAGACTTTGATGGAGAATGAAAACCAAAAACAATTTTATTCAGTATTTATTAATTGGCTCTGATTAGGGTCTAGGGCAAGGAATTGTTGTGGGGTTTTTTGTTTTTTTTTTTTTTTAAATCAACTGCTAACTGGTCTTTAGGGGATACAGTAGCCACATATGAGCAGGTAAGCAGTATTGACCAATCTGTACTCCACGGTGGTGGTGGTCGTTGTTTTTCACTGAAATACAAAACTGAGATCCCCTGGGCTGTCAAGTGACAAAGGTACCATTGTATTTTTACTCTCCAGCAAAATTGAGTAATCGAGGTTTGACTTAGCATTAATTCTGTTGAACACAAAACGCTGGTAACGTTCCTTTTTGGCTGAAGATACTATTGATGGCTATTGCAGACAAGCACATAGTCATTTTCTTGGTGGGTAACTTGTCTCCTTCACAGAAGCCTGACTCCAGTACGTGCTTATGTTTGGAAATGCTGGCTTTGAGTTCCTTTGCTTTCCAGTGGACTGTATTTCTTTAGGAAGGTTTGTAATTCAAAGGCCTTTGCCTGTTTAAAACAATACTGTTGTTCAATTAGAAGTTACACATTCATACAGCGTTCTTATTTTCCCACCTATCAACTACAGATAGGATTATTGTAAATTTAAAAAAAATTATTTGTATAATTGAATTGAAAATAATTTATATGTGTATACTCGTGTTTTACATTGTATAAATCAAATGTGTGTCAGGTATTCTTGGGAGCAAGCGTGGCTCCATAAATAAAAGAGTCCTTTTTCTCATATTACGTATCTCTATCACTCCTAGCTAGAATTACTCTCAAGAAGAATCTCTTTTAGTGTTCTTCCATCATGGCTGTTTGCTCTGCAAAGACTTTTGGATAATATGTTTCCTTTTGCCAGGCTTACTTGATATTTAAGTTGATATTCTAGGCTAGTAATTTCTTGGCCTATTTTAAAATAACTTTATCAATACTTACTTACCTATTAAATAAAAGCATACTTTTGTGTGGTTAAGTCTAATATTATCTGCTGCCATAGCAATGTAATCTTTAAGTGTTCTTGGATAACTCTTTGTTAATGTTTTTTGTCCAACAATTAGCCGTGGTTTTGGTTTTATTCACTATCAAGTCCTTAGCGTGACATTATGCTCCTTGATTATAAAATGTATCTTAACAAAAATGGTGAGGCTTTTGTATTATGTAAGTTCAGCTTCAACAGTTAGATCTTGATGTGTGCATGAATCATTTCAGTTCATTATGGCTACTCCAAAGAATGTCAATTGGCAGGTAACAGAGCAAATAACAAGGTTTTAAAATAGACTTGATTTTTCTCATTGGTTCACTGACATTCCTTCCAAATTAGTGAGATTTCCATGTTGCTTGGAAAGCGAGTGTTTTGACAAAAGCTTTATGCAGGCATGAAACACGTGGACAGTATTTATAAAAACTGGGATGGTTTGCAAGTACAACATGTTGAGAGATATTACACAATGTTTAGTCCGTAGTGCTTTATACTGATAGGTGGTAACGTCATTCTGCGTTTGGTGATAAAGAATTGCCATTTTTGTATTTGTCACCCCATTGCTTAAAATCTGCTCTATTTGAAAGAGCTCTAAGCCGTATCAGTTATTATGCAGTGTATTGCAGACTGTCTCTGAGCAGTTCTTAGAGGAGTAGAGTGGTATGCTGCCTGAGTAAAGAGGCACTTGGGACTTGAGACTCTGTAAGCTTTTTGTTTTTGTACTGAATATGCATACAAAAGCAAATGTAAATATAGACTCTAAGGGCACTGCTTATGCTGGTAAATGTCATGTTTGGATATGCTAAATGCTTGCTACGATGCTTACCATCATTTTAACATTAATGTGAGATGAGCCTTGTGCTGATCAGCAGACACTTAGTATTTCAAATTGCCGTTTTTAAGTCATGTTCAAGGTTATTTATAAATGTGCATGACGAAGTATTAAAACTTTCTTCTACAGAATAGGTTTGATTAACTTTCTTACTTATCCTGTGTACAAGTTACTTTACTACTGTGTAAACACTGAAAAAGGAATCAACAGTTGACATAACACAAGAAAAAACGTATTCACATGAACTTTTACTGAAAGGATCTGAGTTGAATAATATTGAGCAGAAATGGTAAAAAAATACTCCTGACAACGGCATTACATTAAATCAGCTGCACTAACATCTTGCTGCTTAATACTGTTTTTGTTTGCAAAAATACGGTATTTCTTGAGCTAAAGCTCCCACGCAGGAACTGGAGGAGAAGTAGGCCAAATGTTAGTTTCTTACTCTTTATCGTTTGTTTTTCTAGATTCTGGCAGAAATTGCACATTCTTTGTTTTAATTTTTCACTTCCCCACACTTGACATTTTATGTCCTTTAAGTTTACAAGTTTCTTTCCAGTTTATTTTGCATGAACTTAAAAGGTTTTGGTATTGTATCAGCTCTTCTAAGCAGGACTTTCTTGAGTCTTAGAAGTGGAAAAGAGGAGCTTTAACTTCAGGAACTCTCAGGGTTACTAGATAAATGAGTTGCGTGACTCAGAATTACAGTTGTCTCACTACAAAACAATGCTTTCTTGTTTACTTGTGGTCATTAATTTAGTTTAAGCATTTCCTGCGCTGTATCACAAGATTGTGTAAATGGAGTTTTGTAGAACTTCTTTGGCTTATATACTTCTCCTAAACAACAGTTTTAGAAATAGCTTTGTGTCCATAAAAACACAAGTTAGCTAGCAGGGGCCTAGATACTTTGAGATCGTACACTGTAGGCAAGTTTGCTTGCATGTAAAAAGAGAAGAGTCTTACGATTTGAGTAACATGTTTTGGGCCTGTTTGTATGGGCAACGTAACTTGAAAACAGCTCTCCACTTCCTCACTGTTTCTTAAATGTATTGCTCAGTTTAGTAAAGTCTGCATAAAAGATTCACCAGTCCACAAAGGCTGGCTTTCAAATCTTCTTGTGCATACTTGTAAGTGATGTTTATTTAGAGTTAGTCTGATACCCGTAGCAGTTTTGCGATACTCGCTTTGACTGCTCCAACCTGTTAGAGGTTTCAGTCTTCTGCAGGATCGCTTCCTGAATACTGAAAAGTGCAAATGAAGATTTTTTTTCACATCTTGCGAGTGCAGCAGTTCAAAGGTGTTGCCACGACTTGGCAGTCTCTCAGGAGCATTTCAGCTACCCTGTGGCAGGACCTTGCCTCTAGAGGGTGGAAATCACAAGGAATCTTATGGTTAATAGAACTGGCTTTCTAAAGACCCATCTGTTAAGAGGATTGGGGTGGGGGGGTGCTTTGTATTTCTATATTTCTCACATGTAGCCAGAATACATAATTTGGAAACCAAGAAAAATTGACTTAAGCATGTTTGTGTATATAAAAGCATGGCCCAAAAATACATGCGAGGTTTGATGGTTGAGCTATAAAGTCAGTGATAATGTTTATTCCTGTAGCATGTTCACACACTTTTGTTTGTTCAAGTATTGCAAAATTTGCATCCTTGACTAATTTTTGTCATCTTGAGATAAGCCTAAAATTGGGAAGAGTCCCCATGTGAAGATGGCTAACAGTCTAGACAGGTGCTTTAAGGCAAATGGGGCAGTTAAAATTTCTCATCAGTTTTGTACCATCCATACATAGTCTTCATGACGTGTGCTTCCAGCATGTCTGCACTTAACTTTAAAAAGAGCTTTGGGGACTTTCTGAGGGACCAATCTCAATAGCATTGAGCTATTTGAATATATATCACTGTACGTTCTGCCAAATAATATTTTGGGTTTGTTTTTTTCTAACCTTTGGGTGACTAACTTACGGTCTCTTTCCTTTGACTCTGTAATACACAGCATGAGCTCAACTTCATAATACTTCACATTTCTATGAAGTATTTCTATAAAAGTATTTCTGTAAAAGCTATCGTGCATTCTCAGGAGGCCCTTGGTTCCAAGGCAATCTGGAGAAGCTTGTGGATTTATAGCACCTAGGACTGTAAAGCATTAAACTGAGCAGTTCTCAATAAAACAGTAATGAATACATTACTTCGCTGCTTGCTTGTGTAACTTGAAATTCTGCTTTTATATGCCACTCTTACAGTTAGTTTGGCAAGAATACTTAGGTTTTCTGAAGTTGTATTTAGTAAACTGAATGCAGTATGCAACTGGTTATTTTTTTCCCCAGTGAAATAGATTTATCCTCCTGTCCTTCAGCTCTTCATTCGCTGTAGAGAGAATAATATGTTGTAGTCTTTTCTGTAGTTATTGATGAAAAATTAACTAGAAATATTTGGTCAAAGAATGTAATTATCATTCACCTGAAGTTCACGAGGATTTGCTACCACTCTGCAAACACTTTAAAGAAGATTATTTACTTTGAAAAACATGTTGGTAATAAAAAGGTACTCTACCAGTGTAAGTGCAGAGTTTCTTGTGGAGCTGCATCTTTTTGTCCAAAAGAAGGCTTTCTCCTAGTGCCAATTTAGAGCATTTTTTTCTGGATATATGTGTCTGCTATGCCTCAGTCCAGTACTGTTTTTATCTGTAGCATGGCCTCGGTGAAGAAGCAGGTAGGATTTCCCAAGTGGAGTAATTTAACTTGGGGGATAAAACTAATGTAATTGTTTTAATGAATTTTTGTCTTAGCTCTCTAAAATCTGAATGCTTTTGCTTGTCTTAAGCTAACTGTGCTCTCTTCTTTTAAACAGCCCACAACACCAAAGTAGAAGCTAATAAATTATGCTTAGCAGCTAATGAGGTCCATGTCTTTTAACATAGCATGATCTGAGCTGGTATGGATGCTAGGCTCCCGGCTAAATTTTACCACTGCAATGTAAACCAGTACAGGCTTTTATCTTACTGTAAACTGTATCTAGAAATCCTGAGTATACAACATGACATTCTCTCTTCATTCTATATATGTTTATATGTTTTTATTTATATGCATATGCATAAATGGAATCATTTAATGGTTTGGCAGCTGTATATAGCAGTTGTGTGTTTTAATATGGGAACTGCTCATAAGAAAAAAAATCATGTAGATGTTGAAAATGTGGACATAAAAACAGCTGTGAAAATAAAACTTTTTCACCTTTAACAGAAGGGTCTAGACTTCTGTCGTGCTTTGATCTTCTTACCTAAACAATTACTTCATTTCCTTAGTTTCTTAAAAACAGAAAGATCTTGGTGTTGTGAGTAAACTTTAATTTGGCCGAGTAACTTATATTGCTGTGTGTTTGTGCTGATACATAATTTGGATTCCTTGCCTAGCTAATGTATGGGAAAATGGGTGACAAATTAGCGCACTCGTTGTTGTGGTGATACATAGCTCTAAACTTGATGTATGGGTAAGTTTCTCATTTCCTCTACCTTCATCATTTGGGGAAATCCATCCCACGTTCTCTTCTTTAGACAAATACTTTGCAGCTTCCACACTGATGTTATTTACGTTTTGCAACGCACAGAACTAATTATGTTTATTCTTGAATGAAACAGATGAACTTGTTTTATTCAAATGTTATCTAAATTATGGTGATATCTAAGAATAAGACAAACTGGGATAGTTTTTTTTCTGTCTTTAAAGCTGAGAACAGTATGAATTGAGACATACGATGCATTGCTGTAAGTTGGGTTACATGTTAAAATGTGATTTTTACCTTCTGTGTTAAAGTATGAGATTTAGTATTGTCTCAATTTTGTAATTAACTAAATGCTTCAATGCCTTGCCCCGGTGCTTATGCATGTAGTTATTTAAATCTGTTAACATCTAATGCTTTTCTTGGCTTTAAACTGTTTGTCCTTTGCTCTTTTATACTAGTTTATAGCCCAGTTGTGCTTTTCATGAAGTACCTAAGTGGGTTTACATTTTTCTGCATGTGAAGTTAGACTTCTGTGTTTTCATTTAGGGGGAGTAAAAGATACCAAAAGGATGTGATTTACTAAATACTCAAAGCAATAGTTGATATCAAATGGTCACTGCTTCAGCAGTAGTGTCAGTAGTGTAACACATTATAAATTTAATCCAGAAGAGTGACTTGCAGCCTACTCTGAACCGGAAATAAGTTATTCTAAATTTAACAGCCCTCTTCTAGAATTGCTGTATAGTCACATGCCTTACATCCTAGAATTAGAATATACTAAAAATAAGAGTGAGTTGGATTTGATTAAATACTTGAAATACTTGATGCTTCTGTATGAAATGGAATTTTAGAGGCTTGTAATATATATTTGATAATTATTAGTAATTTTCATTATGCCAGTTACACGTAGTACAATAGGTACTGGACACTTGACCTGAGCACTAAATACTTTGTGAGGAGTCTGGAGATAAGAAGCAAAAAGAATAAAAAGATCTGTGAATGGTATCTGGGAGAGAATTTACATCTGAGGTGATCCATCAGTTTTCAGACTGATTAACACAAAATATAAAAAGACATTCGGAATGCTCAGATTAAGGGAAAAAATGATGCCAGGCAGCCTGGATGTGTGGATTTGGGAGTGTGGTCTTTTTCATGTGAGGTGTTACCAGCTGTGTAGATGTGCAGAAAAAAGAGCTCAGGTGCCTAGAAAAGGATACACAACATGTATCCTTTAAAAACTCTGAGGCTTTTTTTTATTCTGATAGAGACAGAAATGAAAAGAAAGTGGTTTTTAGACAGAGAAGGGAAACTGTTTGTGTTTTGTTCTCCAAATATTCCAGTTGCAGCCAGGAAGCTGGAGAGTGTGGGGTTGGTTGGCTTTTAGAAAAGGAAGAGACCTCTTAATTTCAAATAATATTTTTTGTCCCCGTCTGTATGTATTTGCAGAATCTCATTTAGCATAGTGGTTCCAGATACGCGCGGTATCTCATTACTCTTTGAAAAGGCATTTTTCCCTTGTCTCAGTATGTAACCTGCATTGCAACAGACTTAAACTGGTTTCCTGTATAAAGCTTTGTCTTTGACTTAATCTTGGCTTCTCTCCTGTAACTCCACATCTGTGAATGACTCATAACAAGCAGAGCCATCAGAAAAATATTGTGTACATTTTTATCCAAATCTGAAGGGGTTTTGTTTCTAATTTTTTTACAGTCTTGCTACATTCCTTCCTCCCATGTAATGAATCATACTGTGTCTATATGCATACCTGACAAGAAAAGTGGCTGTGCATCGAGAGAAAGTTGAATACTAAACAAACAGAAAATATCCCCAGCCATCAATCTGCTGAGAGCAGAGCTTTTGTGTTTGGCAGTTATCCTCTGTCAAGCCCGTGGGGCACTTCTGATATGATGATTTTCTTTCACCCTGTAAACAGCAAGTTCTGTTAAGTGGATACTCTGGCTTGGGGGCAGATTTGGATCTGTCGGGCACTGACAGCAAGAGAGGTTCTGCCTCCTGGGGCACTCAAGGGCTTTTGCTGAGCCTTCACAGCATCCAGTCACACAAGAAGGCAGCCCCACTGCAGACCTTTTTAGAAAAATGCCAAGCTTTGCATTTCTTACTTCCCTTACTCTTAGGAGTAAGGAATGCTCATAGGAATGCTTTGACTCATTTCCAAATGTATGACAGCATGGGGGTAGCTCCATCAGCTGTCGTGTCTCTTCTGGAAGGTCTATGGTGGCTAGGCTGCAGAGAAGAGGAAAAATACTAGACTCTAAAAGATGAGTCCTTGTCTTCCATCTTTTCCTCTTGCTACACAACTTCCTAGGTGAACAAGAGTCCCCAAATCAGCTTGAGTTAAGTGCATGTCAGCTCATACACTAATAACATTAAAGGAATCAACTGAGGTAGGCAAGACGAAAACATGACTGAAATGGCTTAACCCTACCACTTCGTTTTTATCTCTTTTGTCAGGGAGTAAGTGTATAGTAATGGAAAAGTCAGTTGCTGGCATAAATAATAGCTTTTCATTGCTCTGATGAGAAGTATTTTATAACAGCAGTGGATCCTGTGGGATATTGGTGAGATTTTCCTACAGCTACTAGAGCAGCCCTTCTCCAGCTGTCTCCTCTAAAACTACCTCTCTCCAGATCATGGGTCAAGGGAATTAGTATTATCTAGGCTGTGTCTAATGTGAGAGAGCACTCTTGCTGACTTCATGGCTGGCCGGTGACTGCTGCTGTCAGTTTTATGCCTACAAAGGATTTGGAGCAAATGAATACAATGTGAAAGTGGTCTCTGGCCAGCCTATCATTTTGACCACAGGTTCCCAAATTTCCTGAAAAATTGAAATGCAGACAGGCCCCTTTGGAGGAAGGAGGCAAGTAACTAACTCCTTGAATAAAATAACAAAAGCTAAACCACCTCATCTTTCCTTTCCATGTCTCAGTAGAGGTGACGCTTCTTGGGATGCGTTTGGGATGCTTCTTGGGATGCGCTCCTTCTTTCTGGAGGGCAGCTTGGCCAAGCAGTGTAGGATGACTAAAGTCATGGATGTAAAAATGTTTTATGAAGTTCAGGATAAATCATTGTCTTCTGTTTTTAGTACTGTATCCAATATATTCTCAAAAAATGTTTTTCTCGAAACTGGGGGTAAATACTGAGATGAGCTACAGTGCATGAATCTACTTAATACAACATTTTAATCAGGTTTCACTCATGCTAATAGCCATGGATCTTAATAAAACTGTCTCATTGTAACTGATGGTGTTTATTTTCACTTTAAAAAATGTAATTATTAGTAGCACAGATACAAATTCTTCCTGTCTTAAGAGAAACTAGAAATAGGTTGTTAAACTCAGCTACTACAATATTTAAATGCTGGAAAGCTGTCTTCATCAATTGAGTAAAATGGAAGAAAAATGTTGCTTATAATTAAAAAAACCACTATAGTGTTCTGGGAATCTCTTGGTGAAAAATCATCAAAAGTTAGGTCTATGTTCTTGAAAAGAAGCCTCTTCACAAAGGAAAGACAAACTCAGTTTGTCCATAGCAAGTATATTTCCTAACTTTGTATAGTATGTCTGGAACTTCAACAATGTTGTTTAAGTCCTGGTGATAAAGCAAGAAATAATCAAAATTATAAGTTTTAAAATTTAATTTATGAATGCTTACAGAAATGCACCAATTGTTCTTCTTTTTTCAAAAAAATATCCAGTATCTTTTATGACCAGCAGCCCTCTAGCTGGGATGCCCTGTCTTGTATTCTTCCTTCCTTTGAGTTCTCGTCTCCTTTCCTACAGCCTGGCAGCTGGCTACACTTTCTGCGTGGATTTTCTCCTATAATTTTAACTGCTCACAATACAATTAAAGTGCTTACAAACTTGAAATGGAGTATTAGCTTCAGCTTGAGGCTCTTTATGGTTTAAGGAAAAATCTTAAGTGAAGTTGTTAGATTTTTTTAGGCTTCAGTTTAATTTTTGTTAGTTAAGGAATTTCCAACAAGGCCTCTGCTGCTCCCAGAAGTAGGGCCATTGATTTAATCTCTGTCAGTCATTGAAATCAAGAATTCAGAAGGGCTTTTTGAAGAAAAGTGTAGGATATATAGTGACTTCTGAAGAGACTCTTTACCCTTTGGTTTACCAGGTTATGATTGAGCAACTCAGTATTCTAAAGGAAAAGAGGCTTTGTTTTCAACGTAGATTTTCACAATGAGAAACAGAAAGGTGAGAATAGGCTCTAGAAATGCTAGCATTGAACTGAAGAAGTTGACAAAGTTTGAATGAAGGAAGAGGAAGCTGAAAACTTAATCTAGGAACATCAACTGGCATATCTACTATAAGAAACAGCAAAAGTCCTTTAATGCATTGTTTTCAACGTAGATTTTCACAATGAGAAACAGAAAGGTGAGAATAGGCTCTAGAAATGCTAGCATTGAACTGAAGAAGTTGACAAAGTTTGAATGAAGGAAGAGGAAGCTGAAAACTTAATCTAGGAACATCAACTGGCATATCTACTATAAGAAACAGCAAAAGTCCTTTAATGCATTGTTTTCAACGTAGATTTTCACAATGAGAAACAGAAAGGTGAGAATAGGCTCTAGAAATGCTAGCATTGAACTGAAGAAGTTGACAAAGTTTGAATGAAGGAAGAGGAAGCTGAAAACTTAATCTAGGAACATCAACTGGCATATCTACTATAAGAAACAGCAAAAGTCCTTTAATGCATCTGAAGGATGGCGTAGGAGACTTCTGGGAATATTTTACCCGGTGTACTAAAGCACAGAGTAGAAGAATCGACTTGCACAGGGTTGGGATAGACTGCCAGCAATATTTTTTGCTTTTTGGCTTCTTCCTGATCTGTGATTGCAGTTCTACCACAGCAATAAGAATCAAGCTGTGAAGTTTTGTTACGGGAATTTCCATATGCAAGGGAAGAGAAGCAAAGGGTGTTTGTGGATTTAATAGTGAACATGTGTCAATCTGAGGCAGCTAATAGAGTAGTTTTAATCAGGTAATACAGTGCTGACAGCTAGTCAGTATTCCTGGCTTAGTTCTTAAGAGTAACTGGCAAGAAGCGAAGCATTCACTTTGTTATCTTCATTAAAATTCTAAATCTTGTGCCATGCACTCGACTGTGTTCCACGTCACATAAGGAAGTGTTCTGTGGGTTGTGCGGATGAGCTAGGCGCATGTCTGCTTTTCAAAAGAGAGATGTCTAACAATGAAAAAGGGGCTCCCAAAGCAACCTCAACTTCACAGTCTGCTTTCAAGCTGTGACTTGGCTATAAAAATAAATAAATAAACAGATTTTCTCTATGCAGAGACTAGGCAGAGAGCTTTTTCACTAGAGATGAATTTGTTTTGCAAAATTAGAAAAATCTGGGTTTATGTATCTGAAATTTACAGTTGTTATGTATTAGATTATTGGTTCTGGATAGACTTTTATAGTTATGCAACTCAAAAAAATTGATGGGGGGAGGGGAAATTGACAAGGCAAGTAGCCTTCAGTGGAACTCAATTCTTTTATTTCCTTTTTTTTTTTTTTTTTTTTTTCCCCTGATGCTGTTAGTCACCAAATCCATGGAGTCCTTATGGAAACTGGAAGCAAATCTCTAGGAATGTTTGTTTGAAAGCAATGTCTTTTTGGTCTTTAGAGTGTATATGTTTTCTCTTCTTGCATTCTTTCTTGGCAATANTTTCCTTTTTTTTTTTTTTTTTGTTTTCCCCTGATGCTGTTAGTCACCAAATCCATGGAGTCCTTATGGAAACTGGAAGCAAATCTCTAGGAATGTTTGTTTGAAAGCAATGTCTTTTTGGTCTTTAGAGTGTATATGTTTTCTCTTCTTGCATTCTTTCTTGGCAATATATGCAGAAGTAGAGGAAGTAAGCATAGTTTATTTTAAGCTTTCCCTTTTTCTCTTGTTCTCTTTATTCATAGCAATGGATGGATGAATGAAACTTTATTAATTTTGGTTGTAGGATGGTTTTAGTTATTTGCCAACAATTGTAATTTTAATGTAGTATGCAGGGGGGAAAATGGTTAGTGAAAAGAAAGTATTTTAATAATTGAATATGCCTGTATAGTCTTCGTAATTCTGTATCTGAGAGTAAATGTGGGCTTCAGGGGAGAATGAAGAATATGGATGTCTTACCTGTCTGTATTTACATCTGCATTCAGATAACATAGGTCTTGATCCAAGAAACCTCATCCATCTAGCAAGTAGTCCGAAAAGAGGACACAGACGCTGTTCTTTCAGGGGGCTCATAGACACTGTATTTCAACAGCAGGGTAAAAGTATCCTATAGTCAGTATGTTTTTTTTCCTAGAATTAGTTACGTCTGTCAGAAGTTATAGCACATCTGGCCTCTTTATGGATGGTTTAGTAGCTTGCCTATCAAGTTCCTTCTAACAGAAGGAGATACAGTGGAACCCACCCAAAAATGTCCAGATATTTAACAATCTATTTATTGTCATTTACTGAGCATACTGAAATTTTTCCAATTCCTCTTTGGCTGCTCCACCAGAGGAAGAATGCTCCATATAAATATTTGAAGTTTGTATTATGGTAATCTGTTTGTCTGCATTGTTTTTAATTTTTTTTTACCCCCTAACTTCTTAATAAAAGGTGACACTCCTATTTTCACCTTCAGTCTAAGAGGCCTTTTGTCACAGAATATGTAGACATTGGATAATTTTTGTAATATTCCAGATATCGTGTAGGTCCTGACTTGACAAACTTGTCACAATGATACATGGACAGGTATGTCTTTGCTAGTGTTCTTGGTAGTTGAGTGTACCAGTAACTTCGCGAGTATTTGGGGTTTTGTCTCACTTCGCCCACCCCTCCTTTCTGACAAATCCTGTGGACTTTGTGACTTTACTGTGACCTGTCTGCGGTAGAGCATCCTCAAAACATAAAGGTAGCTTTATGTGTGAATTTAAGGAAGTTGAAATGCCTGATTTTCATTCACTGACTCTGGAAAACTTGGTCCTGTTTATGAAGCCATTTGAGGCCCTAAAATTCTGAGGTTGATGATACATGTTACAGGTTATTTCATGAAATTTGTTATAATAAATAATACAGTGAGAAGGATACATGATGTTATTGAAAAACCAATTGAAAAATAGTATTTGAGATTGTTATGGAGATTTCTTGTTTGCTTAGGCTTTCCTACTTTTCTTGCCAGACCCTTTCATTTTAGCTGAGTTGCCTCTCTGTCTAACTTCTTAGTTTCTAAGCTGAAAACTGGAAGCGAGACTAGCTTTGTAATTGCAAGAAAAATGGAAAATTGTTTTGTTTGGATTTGACAAATTCAATTTAAGTTCAGATTTTTTTCTTTAACAATGTGTGCTCTATCTTTTTGTTCCTAAAGGCATATTTTCAGCAATTTGGCATAACCCTGTGGCCATTGGGGTGGAATTCTTTATCTTGGCTTGATATAAGCAAGCTTTCAGAGTATGTATGGGCTAGTGTCTGACTTTGTGCACAGGAAAACATAATCTTTGTCAGGTGGTTTCTGGTTCAATGAAAAAAATTTGTGGTTGAGGGGGTTGTTTGTGTATGATAACCAACTTGGTAACTTCCGAGAAATAGCTCAGGCTTTCAATATGATTAACTGTCCATTTAATTTAAAAAATACTAATAAATGAAAAACAACCCAGCTATGTAGCCAGCATGTTTCTATGGCAGTTTCAGAAAAAAATAAAATTAAGATGAAGACAATCTCAACGTAAGTGTTACGAATTCTTTCTCATTCAGTGTATAGGAAAGCTAAAGGGTAATTGATTGCTTACCCTCAGATGTATTATTCTACAATTTCTTGAAATCCTATTGATTTATCTTGCTAAAATTAAAATAATATCTAGTTCTCTCTCCTGTTAAAGAGTGTTTTGATGCAAGGAATTATTTTGTTTCATCATAGCTGAAACCTGAAGAGCAGAACAT
Source organism: Steatornis caripensis (assembly GCA_013398225.1). Classification (NCBI taxonomy): domain Eukaryota; kingdom Metazoa; phylum Chordata; class Aves; order Caprimulgiformes; family Steatornithidae; genus Steatornis; species Steatornis caripensis. Next base: position 189,334 of record VZSC01000336.1, on the reverse strand, counting down.
GCTTTTATGTTGTCTTATCAATGTAATCTTTCAATGCAGATAGAGGAAGAAGCTTTGATACTAATCAATGTAAAGGCAAATTCGCAAACATATATTATATTGTATTTTCAATAACAACTTCAAGAGTTTAGAAAATGAGACACAAAGCTGATGTGAGATCAATACAAGGTTACAATAATTCGTTTGAACAAGACATGACTTAATCAGTGTATCTTGGGTTCAGTTCCTGTAAAATATGGCCTGTACTGTTACAAATTTTTTTCATAGTTAAAATAACATTTGAAGTAAAAGTTCAAATTCATTTTTCCATGTGAACTTAGAAGAAATTACAATTGGGCTTTTTTTATGATTTGGTGATTAAGCAGACAAGCGGTGTACTTCGTGGGTACCATAATAGTTAACACCTGTTTCAACTGTTTTATATTTGTATTGGATGGAACCTCAGCAATCCAATATATCTTGAAAAGCAAAAACCTAATATAAAATATTTCACGGTATGGAAGAAATTATAATAAACAGAGTACAGCTTAAAATATAAAATGCTTATTATGCACATTTACATAGCCCTTCATCTGTATTTCTGGAACCAATGTTACCATTTTGTGTAAAAAAATAATCCTGTTTTTTGTGAAGGTCATTTAAGTGATTATTCAATACCATAAAATACATAGTCTTTCTAAGAAAACAGTATTTCCTGAGTAGCAGAGATTGGCAGAAATGAATCAATTTGTCAGCCAGAAGTCAGTACACTGTATTAATTACCATTTGGTTTGTGGCTTCTCTCAAATCTGCTTTGGGGACGGGGACCATTGGCACAAGGGTGGAGTGGTCTCCTAAGGTGTGGAGTGGTCTCCTAAGGTGGGTAACGGGGCATGACTTTCCAGAGCACATCTGGAAGTCTTACCAAAGTGCTGATGCTTTCTTATTTCTCATTAGAGACACTGTTAAGCAGTTGTTGTTGTATACATTTAGTTGAGTTCAAGTACTTTCGTTGACTTGGTAGCACTTTTGCTGTAAAATGTGCCATTAAAAAGTTAACTGTTCTTCTCCTACTCGGGTCATATTTGTGGTGCCTTGTCCTGCTGGCGGAGGAGCCTGTGGTTCTGGAGAAGACTTACAAAAGGTAGTTCTGTCTGTTACTGCTTCTCGAAGCTGTGGTTGCCTGAACACCTTCAGCTGGCGTATGCCAGAGCTACCACCTGAGATCTCCTTCCCTCTGCTCTTCCCAGCTAAGTAAGACTGAGGGGCTATTCCAGTAAATGCTGTTTTTTCTACCAAGTATAAAGGCAATCCAGGTCCCTGCCATGGCTGCATGGAAAGCTGTGCCGTCCAATGAAGGAGTGCAGCACAAGGTGGAAGTGAGCAGCAAAGGCTTTTTCTCTTGGTGGCTGAAAGCGTTCTTATAAAACAGAAGTCTGTCTGTCTGCCACAAGTAACTACTTGGGCTTGTCTTTTAAAACATTCTCACAGCAGCTGAGGATATTGGGGCTCTAGTGACCTGCATCTGTAAGAAGAATGCTCTACAAGTGTATTTTGATTATTATTTGAAGTGGAATTTAGCAAGCCATTAAATAACTGAACTGCACTTGTTGACATAGTATTTCCTAGATCAGGATTTGTGATGGTAATGTAAAAAGTGCTAGACATTAGTGTCACTTCTTAATGTTTGTTACTGGTATGGTATTTTGAAATCACTAATCTCATTTACAAACTCAGAAAATGCAAAACTTTGTCTATTAAAATCTGAAAGCTTATTTCGAATTTAATGGTGAGATGGGCTACATTGTGCCTTCCATGTAGCACAGGCACAGCACTGCTGGCCCCTTCAGCCTCCCACAAAAGGCTGCTTCTCTTGGGTGTTGGAGAGCTTGGAAGTTTACTGCTTTTTGAAGAAAGCTTGGTTTCATATTAAAATTTCAATCAATATTAGTAAGATTACTAAAATAATCTGCCAGGGTGCATCCATCAGGTATAAATTTTGGGAGCTTCTCAATATGATATTTCAAAGATCAGGTTTATTTTGAGAGTCAGGGTTGATACTGAAGACTTGTTTAGACAGAAGTTGAGCTTAGGATGCAGTGACCTAGCAAACTTTTGTCCTAAACACAAGTTAACACTTGCTTTTATCTCAGTTTATTTGATTTGAGGTAAACCTTAATAACTTACTAAATTGCAGCTCATTGTAGTTAATACTGTAAATGGTTTACACTTTCAATGACCTGTGCATAAATTTCATCACTCTGGCATGCTTTTCTTGCTAATTTCCCTGCCAAAGATGCTAGTTTTGTCTTGTTTGAATAAAATCTGTTTAGCCTCTCAGTTACAAAAGAAATAGGTAAATTTCCCCTGTATTGTATTCTATTTGACTACTCTGTTTTCCAAAGTGCTAGAACTCTCTTTGCCTGCTTTGCAGAGGAAGAAAGACTTCAGGATTATGTCATATGAATAGTAAATGTTTCACACACGTGTTGGGAACTTTCTTAAATATAGGTACTTAGTTTGGAGGTAAACATAGATTAAAATGTCTGTAATTGTGGATAGCATCCCAAAAAGTTCATAAACTACTGGTGAAACTTATTTTTTCTTAACTGTAATTCTCTTCATAGAAATAAGAAAGCAAATTTTCATA
>VZSC01000336.1:148210-185428 GCA_013398225.1 Steatornis caripensis | reverse complement strand
CTCGTCCACCCAGCCAGTCATGCCATCATAGAAGGCTATCAGATTGGTCAGATTGGATTTTAGGAAGCTAAAGTTCTGAAGCCACAGTTCTGAACATCTTCTTTTAAAAAAAAAAAAATTGTGCATAATGGGGATGGTAATGACTAGATCACTTCAATATACAAAAACTGTTTTATATGAAAAATTATCAGAGGCATACCTCTTCATGGATTAGATAGTGCTGCATCGTGGACATGAAGTGACAAAATACTAATATATTGCAATATGTTTTTAATCATTTGAAGAACTGCTTTAAAGTATAGAGACCTTAAACTTCAGTGTCTATTCCAAAAACCACTATACAGTCTTCCCTGCCTTTTCATACATATCACGAGACCTGACAAACGGTTTGTCATAAAACATACCTTACGTGCTGAAAAGCTATAATGAAGGCCATATCTTTATAGTATGATGTAACAACTAAAGCCACTAATTATTAACTAAAGATGTTTCTAAAGTGCTATTTGCTCCAACTTCACTATTCTCTACTCTTTTTTTTTTTTCCTGTGAATCCAGTGTAGGATGTTCTCATTCCTTCTTGTTCCTTACTTTGTTCGTGCTTGTTGGAGTCCATCTGTTGTGCCATACAGTTGGTGGTGGGGCCAAGCTGTAAATCAGTTCACCAGAATGATTCAGATTAAAAATAAACCTACAATAAAAAGCTTGGAATTTGCTTTGTCAGCATTCTGTTTAAATGCCCTGCAGAGCATCACTGTTATTATCTAAACCATCTCTTGTTTGTATTCAGTTTAGAAAATGTATATTTGCAGCTGGAACAAAATCTGTCTGTTTTCAAAACTGTAGCTTCAGCCTCACGTCTGTCATGTTCTCATCTCCAATTTATCTCCCGTACCCTCTGAGTAAAAGCATGTTGGTCCCATATTTCACTTGAAATAGTGTGGTGGTACTCCTCATTTCTCAAAAGTGTTTCGTAGCTATTCCTGAGTTAAGGGAAAACTTGTAAAACAACATGCATCTATGAAGTGGCTGCTGTCAAAAGAAAGTTGAGGTTTTTTTTCTGCTAGTATCTGTAGCTTGTAAATCTGAAAAACTGAAATCTTCCCCAATTCTTTTCTCTGCTTCCAGAAAACCTTGTTCTGGTGAAACATGCACCAGTTTACTCTTCTCTTAAAGGCACTTCTGGGTTTTGAGGGTGAGGCAGGCTTTGTTTTCTCCAGACTTGTGGAATTGTGGAGTCTGAAATTGTTCTGCAGCAAGATGACTGCTTGACAGGCTTCATTCACTGCCTCTGCTCTGCCTGCACTTGAGTTAAATAACATGAACTCCTGAACTCTATTAGATAAAACTTCCTAGTGTACGCTTTCACAATGGTATTTAGGTGGTGTTATTGGTATTTTGAGAAGCCTGTTTCAAATGTAGTCACATTGCATCCTCTGGGGTAGAAAAAGTCATCTCATGCCTCTAGCCTGTGTCTGCTCGGCTGCATTTGTTCTTAGGTTGCATTAGCTGGGTTAACGTTAACTTAAGGGCTTGGAATTGCCTGTGTAATCGGAAGAGTGGGGAGAACTAAGCACCTGAAACAGAATTTTGAAGCTGGGGTGATGGAGTGAGCTGGAGGTTTATTTTGTACAGGCGAAATACAGAAAAATCACAATGACAATTAGTTTCTTCAGCAATCCAGCACTATTCAGGAAACTTTTTTGCACGTGGAATTGTATTGGGAGGCATCCCTTTCTCCAGGGAAAAGGAAATTATCCTCTTCATAATCAGCTTGAGCTACTGTGTTTTGAATTGGTTGCTAAGGCTTGGGTTTCGACTTAGATAAGCTACAACATAAGCTATATGCAAACACTGGTATCGTTTTAACTGCAGTCATTTACATTAACTAAATTTACAGTTAAATGCATGTGGGAGATAATCCAGGTCTTGCTCTTGAAATCACTGAGTTACATGATTGTTTCTTGTAAGATTCCAAGCTGTGTTCTACAGTGATGTTCTGTTCTGCTGTTGTGGTGTTGGCAGCACCGGTTTTGAAAAGTACTCTGAAGGCTCTATGCTCTGTTGACAGCCTACACGTATTTAGTTGTCATTCACTCGTCCTTTTGTCAGCATTTCCTTTTATGTAAATACAAATGTCCCGGTGTGACCAGTACAACCCTAGAGTCCAGGGAGCATTTCAGTGTGCTGGCACAGCTTTCTCTCTCAGTGTCTGTTTTCCCTGCTCGTCCTCTCTGAAGTCGAGGTCCTGGCACCCACCCCACACTTAGCCCCTTGCACGGGGTCAGTTGGCAGCACGAGAGCTGTGTGTTGGGTGTGACGAGGAGGGTGGCGTTCTCCGTTGTCCCTTCTCCTCCAAATAGGAATGGTATGAAGAGTGTTTTCTGATGGTGTTTCTCTTCACAAAGCCAAGATTTTCACCTTTCAGCCTTTGATTTCCTTAGCTAGGAGGATCAAGATCTCTTAGTTTTTCTAGCAAGTGCTTCTTTGCCTACAGTTGCCAAGCCCTACCGGTAGCCACATTCAGTGCCACTTTTAGCATCGAGTCATCTTTCTTGAACGTCATTCTCAAGTGTTTAAATGTGCTCGTGCCTCTGGCATGTACGATGGCACCATTTCTAGTGAAAGGATCTAGGGTTGCCTTTTTGTTTTCAGCTGCCTTGAATGTAGTAGCTCATAAACATTGGCTGATGGGAAGTACATGTTGCAAAATTTCACTGCATAACAAGCAATTGAGAAGGGAAGATTTAACAGCACTAATGAGCGTTTAGATTTTTGTGGTGCTTTCTCAATTTCAATGAACCAAATAGCAGTAGCTCTACAGTTCACTTCAATATAAAAAATAGCAGAATAGAGGAAAAGGGTTTTTTTAACATGATTCCGGCTTACCATGATACTTATTCTTGTTTTGGTTCTAATTTTTAATCTTGATAAAGCAAATCTTGTGCCCTCTTAGCTTTCTTTTGATCCTCCTATTGGTAGAATTACATGTCAAACGATGCGGTATGAATAAATCATTAGACTTACACAACCATACTTTGTAACTAGAATATGTATCAGTATGTTACAGCTCTAGTATGCAGGTATGAACATCTGCTTGGACTCAATCCTTAGCAAGTGACTTGCAAAAGGTTGTTCTGGGTATTAGTCAGTTGTTGACAAATGTTTATTGCATGAGGAAAAAAACACCCCGAGGTAGAATTTCACAGTAACATTTACTCATTGATAATTTCTATGTGTAAACCTGTAAATTTTCTGCTATGTATTTAGTAACCAGATTTCATTTTTGTCTTACAGCTGCTGCAGAGGGCAAAGGAAAAAGTGGGGAAGACTTTTTTCAGAAGGTAAGATAGATATTTAGTTCTATAACATCAGTTGACTAGAGGAAGAATTATGCCCATTGCTCATTCATGAGATCAACTAATTAAACTTAATGCACAGTTTCCACTGTATTGATCGAATCTTGAAAAAAATGCTTTTGTCGCTTAATGTGTCTACTAACCATCAGCTGTGCGTGGAATGCAATGAGAAATGTGTTCTTTGGTGTATGCTGCTGTCAGTCATGCACAGCAACTTGATTATTCTTTAACTGAATATGTCAAAATATGTATTATGTAAGTTCATTTTGCTTAATAGTAGGGAGTTCACCCGGAAGATGTTGTGGGATGGTCTTAAGGTTTTTATGTCTATAGATAAATGCTACATCCTGTTATTGGAAAACTGACACGAAACTTATTGTGATATTGTTGAAAGCATAAATATTTGGTTGAGAAATGCAAAGGCCTTTTAAGAAATGCCCAATCCACAGAGTGATTCAATAAAGTTTGTGGTTAGAGGCACGGAAGGACTGGAAAAAATAGTCCTGCAGCAACTAAACTACAAAGAGAAATATAGTCAAGAGTAATGACTTTGAAATTACTTTTGCAAAGCAACATGTTGGTTTTTTTATTTCAAGAATAGCGCGTAAAATATTATTTACAAATTATGTTAATGAAGATCTGCATATAGTATGCTAATAAAAATGATGAGCTGTTTTGTCTTTCTGTACTGTAGAGAAGACAGTATAAGCCTTTGTGCTGTATACTGAAATGCCTTGAAACTCCTTTTTGACTGGTTGTCCATTAAACAAATAGCTTGTTCTGTTTTCCATGTTTTCTTCATATTTATAAGTGGTACTTCAAAAATGGTCTCTTTTTGGATGTGAAAGAATACTTTATGCTGCACGTGGCTGTCAGATGCTTTGATGAAGCCTGGGGAGGAGGATTATGTATACTGCCAAAATGTTTGTTTTAGAACGTATTTCATAGGAGTCTTCAAATTACATTGCACTTCACTGACATCGAGAGTTACTTTTGTGAATGTGGTGCTTGTGCTTAACTGTCTAATACTAGTGTGCACAGAGGAGAATCTGTCAATAGTTCTTCCTTAGGATTTTATCAAAATGCATGGGGTTTTTTAACTTGCTGAAACAGAACTAAGCCATAGTAGCATATACTTCGTTCTACACATCATTCATTTTACCACACAGTGTTTTCTCACACTTGCATAAAACTACTCATAATTCTTGAAGCTGTGGACGAAGTATTTCCTCTGTGTGGGATTGAGTGGCTTATATATTTGATGTGTACTTGGATACTTGATTATTTACTGTAGACATAATGTACCTTACAATTATGTAGCTGTTAGTGTAACAGCAAAAAATACTCTTTTGAATTTGACAGGAAAGTGAAATGTGCTAGAGCTTCCAGTATGTGAATAAGAGTACAGTACTTATCCATATTGGTAATAGATGCAGTGGCTGTTTTGGTACTGATAGGTTGTCATATAAGTGCGTAATTATTATATAGGCACAGCATCGATGCTGCGGTAGGTTAAAGCTGCTTCATTTTTGCTGGTGTTCTTACAGTCTCATCAACTCTAGATTACTGAAGTTTCTAAGTACATACGATACTACAGCTAATAAAAACAGATGGAAACTATCTTCTTTGCGTTTTCTTTTGTTCAGAAAAATCTCTGGACAGTTGCTCATAGCTTACTCACCGTCTCTGTCTGTGCAATTTCCTTTAATCAGGGTTAAGCTTTTTCCTTTCTCATGTGAAATGAATAAGGCAGAATTTCTGGAGGTAAAATGAAGACTTTTCATGTGTTCCAGGTTGTGTAGTGAGGAATAAAGTTATTTGTAGCATTAGAAACGCATTGCAAACTAAGGCGGCAAAATGCTTTCAGAAACTTAATATGAATTTGAAGCTATACTAAATGCGTTTTTTTAAATAGTTTTGAAAATGAAACTTTCTTCGGGGTGTTATTGACAGGCTTTTGAGTGGAACAGGGAGGGGAATTGCACTATCTAAGAAGCACATCAAGAGCTAAGGGTGGAATTTGCATATGCAGTGCTGTGTACGGTATTTTCTGAGAAACTCTGCCCTCAATGTGCTGAAGTTATTGTTGGGTGGAAGTGGGGTGTGAGGTGCAGTAACTTTTCATATGAGTGCTGAGGTGACGAAGTACCAAGGCAAAGATTCAAGAAGGTGATTCCATATGTCAGGGTATGCAGACCAAGACGGAGGAGAGGGGAGGCCGGTACAGGAGGGAGCGAGACAATGCTGACTTCTTGCAGATGGTTCTGTAAGTTGCTGCTGGGTCTTGCTTGGTGGCTGGTCAGTGAGCGACAGCACTCAGTTCTTTATCAGCTTGCTCTCAAGAGAAACAGAAGTTGCTTATATGTTCTCTGAGCCTCAGTCAGGGACTCAGCCTGAATTGTTAAGCTATGTATAATAGCCTCTAATGAATCTGTCGGGCTTTGAAGTAAAGTTAAGTTGATACAACGTTTTGGTGCTAAGTAGTCTTTTACTGGTCTTCAAACATGTGAGTGAGCAGTGTTACTTTCTCGGGTGTTCATAATCAAGCAGGCGCTCAGTGGATGTGAACTGATCCTCTCAACTTTTAACTTATGAAGTATAATAACAATTTAAATGTCAAAATGCATTGGTTCACTGAGCATTTTAGCAGAAACAAGTGTATGTTGTGCAGTTACTGGTGAAGTTACAGAATAAGCCCCCGTTCTTGGCTGCAAGGGGCAAATTAAGCTAATATTTTGGCACTGTCATGGTGGGGAAGATCAAGTGAAGTGCCCCTTCCTCTGCTCCTGAATTAAAGTGAAAAGTAGGTTTTTGTGAAAGTTGTTGGGTTTTTTTTTGTATTGTCACTTTAAAATATCGGAGGTCTTTAGCATACTTTTTTCTAATATTTCTAAGTTTTAGTACTACTTCAAAGGGGGGGAAACCTAACATAGTTTAATGTGGATTTTTCAAAACCACTGGGAGCTGCTAATAATTTAGCAAGAAATAAGTAAATAATGTGATAGTTTTCTCTCTAGAGCTCTCTGATCTGCAGTTCAGTGACAGCTAATCTTAAATAAACATGGATTGGTTTGCTGTTGTGCTACATATTATTTATGTAAAAGATCCTTGTGGACCTCACTCTATATATTATTGTCCTAATTTATTCTGTGAGAGCAATACATAGTATGAACTTATTACTTGTTGTTGATCCAAAGCCCAATTTCAGTTGATGGTGGAATTTTTCCATTGAGTTCTGTAACATCTGGTTCACGCCTCATAGGCAAGCAAGGCCTTTCCCAGACAAAGCCAGGACATTGTTCCAAGGAGCATATAATTTATGTAGCACTATAGATATGCATGGCACTCTTATATAACATGTAAGAAGGTGATGGGTCTCTGCCCTGAAGAGTTCATAATATGAAACAGATGAGGATCAGCCATTTGGACAGAAGGGAATTTAATGCATCATCTCTGCTTTCAGTTCTTGCCTCATCGCGTCTTTTTTTCTTAAACGCTTGGAAATCTTGGTGCTGATGATAATTTTTCATTCTGAAATTTCGCAGGGCAAGAGTGTACGTCTAGCCTGATGACGGGACTGTCAGCAGTATGGTGGGCAATAGGTGAGGGTTGTGGGTTTAGCAGAAGTTGGATGGTGTTCTTGGGCTAACGTGGGGCTGCACGCGCAGGAGGTAGTGACTGGAAATGATGCGCATGTGGTGCTCTGCCCAAGTGCTTCACTCTAGGTCAGACATAAGGTGCTTGTTTCGGTATAATTCAGTGTGTATGCGTGTTAGTCATGGGCCTTTGGAGTACTTCTGAAGGGACTCCTCAGCTGCTCCTTTCCTGGCTTTCAGGAGTTCTTTTGCAGAATTTGGTTTTGTGGAAAGCACAATATACTACCAGCCAGCTGTAACTTGTGGACTTTATTGTTTCTGAATGTCTGATATTATTTAGGTTTCGTGTCTTGGGTTTGTTTTGGGGTTTGGGTGGTTTTTTTTGTTTGGTGGTGGTTTTTTTTGTTTGGTGGTGGTTTTTTTTGTTTGGTGGTGGTTTTTTTTGTTTGGTGGTGGTTTTTTTTGAGGGAGGAGTTTAATCCAAGAGAAATGGTGTTTGTAGGGATATATTCATTTGCACAGTTGCAGGTACTTAGGGTTTTTAAGATTCCACTAGATTTAGGCAAAATGTGTGTTTAAATACTCATGCTTCTCTTGACTGCATACTGTTACTCACTGAAGGGGATGTAATTGTGCTTGGAAGTGTGAAGATGCAAATGGGCAAATGTTGCATGTGTGTACCAAAATATCCTCTGTTAGTTATTAGGAGGTTAGGAGTGTAAAGGAAGACTAGGGTTTTATTTTTTCATTTTCCTCCCTGTTCTTACATGTAACATGTTTCATCCATATCTTCTTATCTCATTAAATGAGTATCTCCTTAAAAGATACTGAGGCCATTTTGAAAGTAACATTTTGTGAAACCATCCTTTAAAACGAGTTGTTGTTCCAGTATATATGTTGGAAACAGGATCAGTAAGAGATTAAAAAAAAATTGCGATTATTTGAAGATGAGAAAAATAGTTATATCAGATTGCATCTTTAATCGCCTTTCTGTTAAATTCGTCTTCTGCATGCAGTAGTTACTAAGGAATACACATTACCTTTTATTTGTTGAGGAGGCTCTGGCAGCAGGGGCAGTAAGCAAGCTGCCTCAAGCCCTCTTTGTTTATCTAAGACAGTAAAAGAGCTTGTTTTGCAACATCCTGTATTTTCACTTGTATCTTTTGAGAAATGTTTGTTAGGTTGATCTGGGGCAGACATTGTAACTTTTGCAAAATTCTTAGATGTGAATCTATTGATACAGTGTTCACATATAAATTAATGCTTTTGTAAGTATACATACATACTGATACAAATAAATTTAACTAAAGTTGTGTTTTTCTGTCTGCAGTAGGTCAGGCTTAAAGTTCGTCAGTCTTCCTTTCTAATCACTGAACATGAAACATGTAGGTAGAGCTTCAAATGTGAATGGCTTAGGGCATTTTCAGACATAAAAAATATTAATCATTGACCTGAGACTAAGATGCCTCAGGCTGATTATTATCCATGTTCAGCAGTAACTTCTGAAGGGCTTTCCATGTGTCTTCATCCATGACTTCTCTTGAACTCCCTATTTGTAATTATAGTTTCCCCTAAGGCTGTACTCCCATTTCTGATGACAACCACTCAGCTATTGATTTCTTCCAGTGCCGTTTATCTTGGTAGGGAGACATAGTGAGTTCATGGTTATTTATAATATTATCATGGTTGGTCTCTATTTCAACCACAAGAGCAGTTTTGAACTGCAGAAACTGGTTCCATACCTTCCGCTTTTTCTGGGTGGAAATCTAGTGTCTGCATTAGCATTAAAATAACCTCTTGATGTAGAGTTTGGCTCGTATGTGACAAGGATATATTAAGGCCATAAGTTTCCAGAATGTGCTTGAAATGCCTAGGCTGTGATGGGAACACTGGCAGGCACTTCTAATTTACATTGAGCTTCCTCTCATTTAGCTTCCTGGGAAGAGGAAGCGACTGCTCGAAGAGGGTGGTATGGATTAGAGTTGAAAGAATGTCAGTGGCAGTTGATGTTTGCAGGAAATCTTGAGATTGAGAGGTTCGTCTCCCTTTGACAAAACCACACCCAGCGGAAAGAAGGAGACTGTTGAGGTTGGATCGGTTTCTCTAAAAAGGTAAATCAAGAATGCTTACTTAACTTTTTGCTTAGTTCAGACAGAGCTAAGTGGTGGGAAGGCTTCGTTCTTGTGGAAAACTGCATTCGTCCCATCTATAATATAGCAATCATTCTGTTAAGTGAATGGTGGTCGTGTTTCTTCTTTATTTCATCTTTAGTTTCTTCTGTGTTGCTTCTCATATAGTGAGGACAATCTCGATAGTTTACCTGTAATATGAAAATGTTCACTGATGGGCCTAATCTTTGAAGTGCCCACTGCAGGTATTAAAACAGCAACTGTTCTTGCTGAGTTGCTTGTGAATAGTTCCTTTGACTGGAAATAGTGGGGATTTTGATCCCGTAGTGTTATACTGAGTGAGTCTCTACATCACTGCCTGGAGCTTGGTCTGAGTTCCAAGTGAATGAGAGTTTTAGTTGATGATAAAGTTCCACGTTATGCTGCCTTACTGCTACACTTAACATTTTGTGCAAGATCTCTTGCACGGTAAAGCAACAGAGAAGGAGCAGTTTGTCACCACAGTCTTAATTGCAATGCTCAATCTTTTTCAATCTGAAAGTTAAATCCTCTTTTAAAATTGAGGAGAGATTTTGGTCCTCAGCTTGTACTCTTTCTGTTCCCTCTGAGGGGAAAAAAAAAAAGAAAGAGGAGGTGAGTATGAGTGATACAAATTAATAATATGCACTCGGTTCCTGGTCTGTAGGAAGGAGACTTGCTTTTGCTTCTGGAGAGAAGAGTTGGCTGCATACTGGCATTTTTAACGATGTGCTGTGGGGTCTTCATTGTTAACTAATACTTTTTCTTAGATGCATTGTCTCTCTTTTCTATGGCTTTTGTAGAATTCATTAATGCTTTACATGCAGGTACATTCACAGCTTATATTTTTGCATGTATAGATAATCCTTTGCATTTTTTTAACTATACTTTTCAGTCGTTTAATAAAAATGAAAGTATTACCTGTGACCTATGATTAACATTAGCACTGAGGGTGAACAAAACATTCAAGTCAAGTAAAGGAAGGACTTTAATGTTTCTTCATAGGTAAGGGCAGTTGATTGAAAGAGTTTTCTTCTCACTTAATTTCATCTAAAAACAAAGTTCTGTAAACGTTATTGTTGTAGAAGATTCGCTTAGTGCAGGTTTTGGGTACAGCAGCAATACCGCAATACTTGCTTACGCAAGTTTTGTTTTAAGAAGCTTTAAACAAGCTTTGTTTTAAGAATGATCTTTTCCAGTTCATTTCAGGTAAAGTGAAGGTTAAAAAAAAGTTGCAGTGTGTATGTGCGTGCATGCATATGTTTTCTTCCCCTCTAAGCTAAAAATGCCTTAATGGAAAATGAAGCAATATAAATCCCAAAACCATATCCACATAGGTAGCTTTCCCCCATTCTCTTCACTGATTTAGAACTTTTATTTATAGCCTGGAAGTTTGAGTTACAAAGCTGATGTTGTTTACTCTGCTGCCTTTATTGCCTTCACATATGATTTGTTAATCAGTTTTTTGAAGTATCAGCTGATACCCATTGATCAAAACTATCAATAAATGAATACATTGCCTATAATGTTAACGTTGTCCTCTAATTTTAGCTTCTGTACCTCTTCAATCCTGTGCATGCTTGTCCTAATTCTTGATAAAGTCATTAGCAATAGCTGTGAATACCTAGATGGTAAGTTTGTTTAGAGTTAATCTGAGTTAGGACACAGTCCTTGACAACAAACAGCCTGCTTGCTTCTTTGTGGAAGTCTCAAAGTCTGTGCATGCAGACCACAAAATTAGTGGTCATGAGAAGTTGGAGGAAAGTATGTTAGTATTTTGCTTAGTTTGACATGAAGCTGTGTAGAAGTATGTGAATAGGAAACAGGCATGTGTTCCGTTACCTTTTTTTACCTAAACCTAGATAAGTTAGAAAATTCAGAAACACTTTAATTTTTTGGATAAAGTTATTTTGGCATTTAATAAAGTTAACTTACGAATAAAAGTCAGTTTAACAAAGATGGACAAATTAGTATATGAAGATCAAATTCCTACAGTATTGGAACAAATGACTTGCAGTAGAAGCACGAAAAAACCATATATGACAATATTGAACCTTATCCGTACAGGTTATCCCAGATGATAGTCTCTAAAATAATTGAAATATTACCCTTTTCAAAGACAGGTGAAGTTAGAGGAGAAGGATTAGCCAAGTAGTCACATACAGATACTCTTCTAAAAATGTGTTTGGGGGTTCTGACAGATTGGAAATAAATTAGGAAAATTGGGAACCCCTACCCTGCAAGAGATATGTGCACTCATGTCCTTGCACTCGAGAAGGCGCTTTTTTTCATACTGCTCCCTCCTGCGCAGAAACTTACGCAACTGGGGCTTCATCGTTGTCCTCCCTATGCATTGTTTTGTTGTGTGTTTTTAAGTAGTTTGCACTTACACATGAACTATTAGTATAGACAGTCTAAATTAAAAACAAACTTATTGAAGGGTTTTCCATATTTTATAGGTTTAATCTCACCATGCTGCCACTCAGCATAGGAGATGGCATTTCTGCCATGCAGGAGCACGAACTGCAAACTCTTAAATGGTGATTTAGGCTGGAATGTGCGGGTGCCTCGGAGCCCTCTGGTACTGTTCCTGCACTTGGAAAGAGCCCCTTGCCCTTACCTGCAGAAAAGTAGCATTAATACTGTGGAGCCAGACGCACTGTACTGCCTTCTATTTAGAGTAGTAGTTGTAATGTAAACAGTGAGTTCTAGTTTTGAGTTTCATATGCAGACCACCTTAGGGAGGAGAAAAACCACAACAGGGCTTGGGATAGGAATCCATTGCTGTACCCCAAATGTAGGCCAGACTTTCAAAACAGCTACATATTTGCACCGAGCTTTGGGCTAAGTTTTGTCATCCCCTCTCTTTTAACTTCTTAACACACCCTGTATTTCCTCACCAAACCCGGTAGCCCTTGATGGTGAACCATTGGTGTGTTCTGGCGTCGACATCTCAAGCACTTAGTTTGGCCTCACCATTATTAGAGTCTGAATTCACACTGTCAGTTCCTGAGTGACTTTACACAATTCTGTCTTGTGTCTTGTTCTTCCTCTGCTTTTTTCCCTACCCCCAACCCAAAAACCCAACAAAACATAATATTCCTCCTCCTGCTTCCAGCTACACCCATTGCTCTGTTTTTGCTGCCAAATCTCATGTTCAGGAATTAGTCACCCTCTCAGATGCTGCGGCTTCACCACTTCTTGATTAGAAGAAGAAGAAATAAGTATCGACCCACATAGAATTTTACTTGTCTACTGTGACTCTTCAGCTCCAATCTCCTGCTTATATAGAAATACATTTTTAATTATCATGCAAATGATCTTCCACGTTTCAAATAAGCTATAAGAGTAAATTTGTTTATATTGCTCTAAATGCATGTGTACTGAGGGAGCCACACTAATACAACTTCTCTGAAACCAGAACATGCAAGATGAAAATTTATGTCTGTAAAACAAAATATTCAAAGACCGGCAAAATTCGTGTGTGTGTGTTTTTACTGGGCATCCTGAGGTCTGATTTTAAAATTGTCACATGTCACTATTTGGTTAATATTGTATTCGATTGCACATGTAATGGTTTCATTTTCTAAAATGTAATGCTCGTTTGGATGTTAAAGTTTTTTGAATGAGTGAAGTCTGCAATACTGAATTTTGGGGATTTTTTTGAGAGTTAATAAATTGGATAACTAATCCCTTTGCCCTGGTACTTGTACCTTGTTAATTACAAGCAGATTTTGTATCCAAACTATGACTGTGTTTGAACTTCTTTTGTCTATGTCTCTTTCTTCTTAGAAAAATGTTTTTGTTGTCAAAATTAAAATTGCTGATCAACCCCAGACTTCTAAATACCCTTTGCACAGCCCCAGCTTTCATCATGATTCTTAAAGCTGTGTTCAGAATGTAAGCTTATGCTTTTCATATTCATTTTGATTGAGAAATACTGACTTGTCTGTTCACTTTTTGTGGCTGTTTTGTTGAGTTGAAGCTGTTGGAGCACTTGATTTATGAAAACTGGACATACTGTCAGAAACTGTTGGTATCAAACACAGTTTCTGTGGATTTGTAAAGGATGGTGGGTAAGGACCTGTAACTGTCTTAAAATGCATATTTGTGTCTACTAACAAGCCATTTTACAGATGTTGCTGAGATTAAGACAGTATGTCAGTTTTATATTAACCAATCTCACTACTTAAGGTTGTTCTAGGTGTAAAGAAAAATTAACAGGCAAAAATGAGGATTATATTTATCTTGTAGTAAGATAAATGTCATCTCATAGTATTTTCATTTAACTGCTGAATTAATTTTGTATCCTGAAGAATATTTTAGGTAATATTTGGAAAAACAAATGCTTGAAAATCTGTATCAGATGATGGATGACAGTTTGGTCTTCTTTTTGTAAGAAACCTGGCTTTCGAGGGGTTTTGATACTTAAAAAAAAAAAAAAAAGACGTGTTACAGCCTTTGTTTTTAAAGCTCACTTCATAATCCAAAACCATACTTACAAAGCTTTCGCAGGTATTTCATCCTAAGGTTATTCAACCAGCACTGTGATTTAACCTCACTACTTAAGTGTTTTCTGTGCTCCCTGTGAATAATTAAGCCATTAAAATGTACCTGTAGAAGAGCAAAAATATATGTGGTAGGGTTTAGGAATCAGTTATGCTGGGAGAAGTTGAGGTGGGTGTTCATGGCAGGAATCTTTTTACCTGCAGAGCTTAGTAGAATATCAGCATAATGCTTGGCTTGCTTTCTGCAACCACAGCAGCACCTGCTTGACTGTTTTGAATCTGCAAAGAGTGTTCATTTTTATGACAGTAAAACTATCTTCCCATTAATACTCCGTGTTTATGGAAAAACATTTGTCAAGATTTGAAAGGCCATTACAATGGTACTACTTTTTCTTTTACCATTGATACCCTTGGATTTGTTTTTTTTTCTCTGCTGTCTTGCACAGTAACTTTCATCTTTGTCCTCTGTGAAATTGATGGAACAGATTTTCTTGAGGATCATGGAAAAATGTTTCTCAGGAAACAGTCCCATTAAAAATGGGGATGGATACAGGGATGTAACAAAACAATCAGCCACCTTTCCTTCAGCAGCTGTGTATGAAATTTCTTGGGTACAAGTTATCCTCCATAAATTTATCAATCTATGGTAATTCATACCGAATTGCCATATTTTCTTTAACCTGATGGAGATTCAACTTCAAAACAAGATTACCAAACATCTACTTACGGAATTTCTGTTATGACAACCTCTGTGTCCTTCCCTGTCCTCATCCTACCCTTATACCTGGGATTTTTTTCTCTGTAGCAACTTTCAATTGTACACATTTATGCTGAGAAACACTTGTTTCTCGGTAATAAATGTTGAGGGTTGCTTCTGGCTCTGAGTGCTTTACAGTTGTTATGTCAGTGGACAAAGGGATATTTATTGATGCTTTGTTAAAATGGAGGAGTCATCTTGAACTTGCAGATGCAATTGGCTCTGAAATTCCAGACAGTCATGTTGGCAATAGTAATTCTCTAGAGGTGCCCTTATACTTGCTCCTCTAAGGGTTTGTTCAGGGAACGTAAATGACCAGAGTCTATGCTGCATTTCCAGTCCCTCCCCAATATCTGTTTGATGGAGAACTTGATCTTTGCAATTTTTTGTCTTGGGTGGTGAGGGGTGGGAGTGCTACTGATGTAGCTCAACCGTCTATATTTTGTCTCATATTTTGGTGTGGTTTTGGTTTTTTTCTAATTCACAGTAGTTTCCCTGTCTTTCCTAATTTGCTTTTTCCCTTGACTTCTTACATGAGCATTGCATCAAACTTTTTTCCGTTTTAAACTTCATACTCTTTGGAAACATCTCATCTTACTTGAGCATACCTTTTTGTCTTGCTGGAAAATGTTTTTATAGTAAGAAATACTCTATTTGTGAGATGTGTAAATACAGGGTTGAGTGTGACATGAAGAGTGACTCTAAAGATAATTCAGAATTTAATTTGGACCCTGTCTTGTTTGTATGCTTTGTGGTAATTTTTTTTTCTCTGCACACAGGTACTTTCTGAGTAAAAATCAGGATCTGGAAGGATATCATTATTTTTCCCTAGGATATCCTCTTTTGCTTTGTCTCAACCCGCTGAAGGAGAAAGACCTGCTGCCAATAACCTAGAGGGAACTGAATAACTTTCAGAAGGGTTAATTAAGTTAGAAGAATCACTGCTTGGTTCTCTTCTGTCTTCTCATCCGCCTCTGTGTTTTGTTCTGCCTCAGAGACAATACTGATTTTTATTTTCATGGATATGGTCACCTGTAGTTATTCAGCTTCATTTTCTTTTGTATAATTTACCCAACCAGTCTGTTCTGGCCATTTTTACAGTCAGCTCTTGTAAGAAATAACTTTGCCTCCAGCCTTGAGAATGCTAGAGGTAGTTCCCCTTGTAGGGAAAGGATTTCTGAAACTTATTTCTTGGTGCCAAATTAGAATGAAGGTTAGTTGCTTGCATTATGTTCACTTACTGAAATTTTAGGTCCTTGCTTACAATATATTCTGGATTTTATTGGGGGGGGTACTACTTCATGCAGGATGTTCAGCTTTGACCATTTGTCACCAGGTGCTGGGATAGGATTTGCAGTCTGCTTACAAGAGGTGGAGCGTAGTCTCTGAAATATTCCAAGTAGCAATGAAGTTAGGTGCTCTCTGAGGATTTTTATTGTTTGATAGTTGAAAATAAGGTACTGTTGCAATACTTCATATGTTTGGATTTCTAGTGCCATTGATGTTGTTGATCTAAACCTAGGTGTTTCTGTTTGGCTTTAACCTGCACAGGGGCAAACCTAGGAAAATTCTTTGAACACAAACTCAGCTGTTCAAAACATGATACGGACAGATACGTAGAAGCAGCAATGGGCATACAATTTCATTGCTTTCTAGAGTTTTTAATAGCATGAAAAATTCAGGGTATCTACAAAACCTAGTATTGTGTATTTAAAAAAAAATAAAAAATATAGATTAAGGTGTCTGTTATGAAAACATAATGTAAATGTTTACACAGTTTTTAACATCTATGCTTATTCATTATCTAAGTAGTCTACGTGTTAAAACAGAGTATGTATCTTCTGTTGTATTAAGCAACGTTAAATTGATGAAATTTAATTCCTCACACTGAAAGAGAGGGTTTCTCCACTGAAAAAATAGTAAACTGGGGTTTTTTGGCAGATATGCTTTCAGTTTTCAGAGTTACTTTTGTCACTTCAGTTGGAATGAGCTTGTTGAGGTAAAGTTGAGAAAACCAACGGCAGAAAGCCACTGGCAGATGCAGGTTCCTCTCTCACCCTTTTTTTTCCTTTTACCATGAATAAGAACTGAGGCAGAAATGGCCAAGATGCACAAATCCCAAAGGTGGGAAGACCAGAAATAGATAACTTCATAACAACACTAACTATGAAGAATACTGCTGTCATTTAATGTGCCTGTTTCAAATGAAGAAATGTCTGTTTGATAGGTTGTTCTTTTTCATCTACTGCCTGTAAAATACTTCCTTTGAATTGTGAAATGCTCATGGGCTTTTAAGAAGTTTTGGTTGGTTGTTGTTTTGCATTCAGGACATTCCAGTTTCCATCCAAAATCAGCTAAACAAAAATTACAACGTAAGGAAAAATAACTTCTTACCATCTTAATGTAGAAATTCTCCGAAGTGCTTAAATTGTACGTTTTTTCAAGCTGGAATACAAGGAAGCCAAAAGCTTTTGCTCCAGCTGCCTTACAGCTAGAGGTTTTTTTCATGATGGTCCAACGATTTGCAGCTAGAGCCGGTGTTTTCAGGGTCAGGACACAGTCTTATTTGTTGGTATCTTCCAGTATCTTGTGTGTCATCTTCTGTATGTTCTCCACCAAGAATAGCTTACATATTTTGGCTACGTAAACACCACAGTTTCTCTTGGGGAAAGGCAAGGAAGGGAACATGTAGATAAATTATTTCTTAGGGTTTCCCGCATTTTGAGAAGCGGCAGCATGAGGTTATTTACTATGTCATTAACCTTTGCTGCCAAATGTTCCTTCTCCTTCTTTTGGTCAGTTGATCCTTCAAGGTTAGGAGAAGACTGATGTGTATAAACCCTATCGCTTATTTCATGTCAAGAGAAGGGAAGCCAAAGCGGAAGTGCTGTTCTGTGGTCTAGATGATCGTGGCCTCAGATTCACTCGTCCCTAGGCTGAAGTTTCTCTAGATGTTTTGTAACTAAAGTATTTACGCAATTAAAGTACACGTATATATCTACCATCACTTGTGCATTCCGTTTTCCATTTTGTTCATTTGAGAGCAGTACTGCAGTTTTCAGGGTATGTGGCATAACACTTGAGTTTTCACTAGTAAAACTATTCCATTGCAACATGCTGTTGAGGGTTTTATGGAATGATTCAAATTTTTTTTTCAGGAAAAAAATCACAGCACTTAAAACTGCCTGGGTTAGAATGGTAAAACAGAACTAAAAGTTGATGCGACAGTGATCTACGCTATGCAGAGCTTTACTGGTGCGCAGTTTTCAACATCATGTTTACCTTCCAGTTTAGCAGCTATAGTAAAAATTCAGTTTCTTGTTTTCTAGAGCTTTGTGACTCTTGCTGTTACACTAAATACAATAAATAAATAATAAAATAAATACAATACATAGTTTAAAAAGCAAGCAATATAGTTTAAACTCTTCTTAATGGTTCCTATGAAAGCCCTGACATCTCAAAAATAAAACCAGAAGTTACCTTCCATTGCAAACTCTTCTAGGCAGTTAAAATTCTTACTGTTTTACAGGCAAGTTAAATTATTTTCATGGGTGAAAAAATAAGTGTTGCAGCAAAACAATTTTTTTTCCTATATAATATGTGGTTTTCAAAGCTGTGGAAAGGATTATTATTGTGATCAGCTTAGAATTTATGATGAAGTTTAATGCTTGGACTTGAAAGCCAGCGCACACTCTGAGCATTTTTATATTTCAATAAATACACTTAATTTAAACGCATTCAGACTTTTTTTTTGCCTAGCTGCCTGAAACAGGACATAAAGTTTGTCTTTGTAGTGACCCAACTGAGTGTTCTTTTTGGTCTAATGTAATTTTTAGCACTGCATTTTCCAAAGGGCTTAAGGATGTTAGGTGGCCAAATCTCAGTGTCTGACAGTCAGAATTCTTTTCCTTAGAAGATCTCCTATGCATCTTTCTTGTATGTCCGCAGAACATGTACATCTCTGAGGTGGTGAGGTTTCATTTTGGTTTGGTTTAGCATAAGAAATGGGAAGGATTTAATTTCTTTAAGACAAGAATCTCTGAACTTTATTGAGAGGGAAAAGGATTGATGGGCTGTAACACTTGTCTTGAATGACATTCACTCACTCCTCTTCTGTCTCCTCTCTCGTGGTTCCTTTTATCCTTTATCTTCAACTCAGTCCTGCACCGTTCTTTGTTTTAGCATCTCCCTTCTCCTTTTAGCTAACGCCTTCCTATTTTCTGCTTGTTTCATTGCCTGTTGCACAATTAAGAACAATCCTGGCCCAAAGCCCTCTGTCAGACACAAGTGAATTCTTTGAAATAGCTTTTTTCACATCTGGATTGGAAAATTGTGAAAAGTATGTGTATGTTGCTGATAGAATTTCTCCCTCCTGGACATGTCTTATTTCAGCTGTAACTTATTATCTAATGGTTTCTGAAACCAAAAATACGGTATTATGAAGTCTGGCTGACACTTTCAGTTTTTCCACATGGTGTGCTAATCTGGAAGTTGTTGTATTGTCCTAGGGATTTGGATGTAGAAGATAAGAATTAAGACTTGTTAGAGAAGTCTGCTTTAGTTCTGAATCATACTGTTATGAAAAATTTATTGGTGTTGTAGATGTTTTCTTAATGCATTCTTTCTCTTATTGAAAGTGACTTTGTTAATTATTTTGCAATTTGGGTTTTTTCGTTATTGCTTATACTTGTTGCAGATTACTAGAAGTACTAAAATGAACTGCTTTGCTTAATTCCCCCCCACTACCCCCTCCAATTTTGGTGAGTTGACTTCTTTGGATAGTGTCCGCTTTGGTGTATTGTAATTCTCATTTGTATCAGGAATCAAAAGAACACAATTTTCTTTTTTAGTCCTTATGTGGAAATTGAACAAATTCTTTATACAGGAGGAACCAGACCCTGAGAGTTGCCATCTTAAAATCTCTCTCCTTTTCCTTTCCTGTCTCTTTCCTACTTAGAGCCATCAAAGTATCCTTTCAGTTCTTCTGATTTAGGGTTTTTTCTAGTTTACAGTGAGCACTTGTTTACTTGTTACCATTACGTGTGTTAAATAATCTCATTAATACTTACTACACCCCTTTTTGGCAAAAGTATTTTTACATAGACTCACAAACTAAAATCATACGACCGAGCGGATGAAGGGAAGTGGTTATTCCTGTCTGCTCAATTACTCTGAGGTTGCACATGGAGTACTTTGTCCAGTTGTGTCCCTCTCAGCCCAAGGAGGATCCTGACAAGTGGGAATGACTCCAGTGGACGATCGCCAGGTTGATCAAGGGCCTGGAGCAGTTGATGTACAAAGAGAAGCTGAGAGCAGGTTTTGTTCAGCGTGGAGGAAGTGAGGTAGAAGAGGGATCTAATTGCAGTCTTCAAGCTACCCTGTGGGTGGTTAGAAGGTAGGCTGAGTCAGGCTCTTCCTAAAAGTGCACAGGTAACAATGGCCAAAGGTTGAGCAAAGGAAAAATCAACCAGATAAGAGAAAGTAATTTCTCAGTAAAAGTGGTCACACACTGGAATAAGTGTGCAGAGAGGCTGTGTAATCTCCTTCCTTGGAGGTAATGAGAGCTTGATGGGCAAGGCCCTGACAGCAACGTGACCTGACTTTGTGTTTGGCCCTGCTGTGAGCGTGAGGTTGGACTTAAATGACTTCCAGAGGTTCCTTTCTTCCAAAATTGTTCTGTGATTCTAGAACACCTTCTAATTAAAATTAGTCAAGCTGAGCAAACTGATCACTCGAAGTCTCTTTTTTAATAAGCTACTGAAATTTTCAAAGGAGTGAGGACCCTTTTGTATGTTGCTGTACAAAATCTTGTCCATGTGTGAGCAGAAGTAGACAATTTGTTCCAGGTGAAAATTCGTCGGGGCCTTCTGTAATCAACATCTCTATTAAAAAAAGGCCTTGTCTGATGCAGCCTAGCGTGGTATTTGTTTAATAGATGCATTTTCCTGGCATCCTGCAACCACGTAGACATGTTTTCTTGGCATCCTACAACCATCTCGTCATGGACTTGTATGGGCAGTTCTTTCTTGTTTCTTCAGTTCCTTATAATGAGGAGATACTCTCTTCTTAGTCATGATGATCAGATACTCTGATTCTTCAAGTGTAATGAAGAGGTATCATCTCATCATACTTATTGATGAGATCTGAATATGTAAGAGAACTTTGTTAGTCTCAGTGGAGAGACCCAGCATTTCTTAGAACTGAATTTCAATTCATATGTATGAAGCCTGCAGTATCGTTCAGGTCCTTCTGTATTACTGCTATATGTGTTAGTGATGCACTGTAATTCTGTGCCAGTATTAAATTTCTGTATAATATGCCTATGGCTAGTGGACTTATTCACTAAAGCAAAGGTGGCAACAGAATGGTAGTCTACATGGAGCCAAATGACTGCATGGATTTCAGAGTGTGTGAGCGTGTGCATTTTGAAGTCTGGATAGCCTTACAATGGAAACTACTCTCAGATAGAGGCGAGGCAAAAATAAAAAAGCCAAATACAAATCTGTGAAGGCAAACCGATGGATCTTGACTTACGGAAACTCAAAAGGACTTGATTTAAATTGGGTAGGCTTTACTTAGAAACCATTTTAAGATAACAAATAGATATTTTATTGAACTGCAAAGCTTTGAAATTCCCTCTGAGATGGACCTAGAGCATGCTACAGTTAGTAGTGGTCATTTGAACTCCATGCAAACTGTTGAGCATCTTTGTTTTCTCCTTTTTTTTTTTTTGAATTACCAGAACTCAGCTCCACCTATCACCAGACAAAACTTCTCAAGAAAATCAGAAAAGTAGTTAATGACTTGTGCTATTTATAAGTAATAATAGTCAGCAGATTTAAAAATGGTAAACGTCATCTTTTCCAAGAATTAACTTTTGACATTGTAGGAGAACAATAAAAACTTTAATTTTTCATAAATGCTTTCTTTTTCACAGATTATGGAAGAAACAAATACACAGATTGCTTGGCCATCAAAATTGAAGATTGGAGCAAAATCGAAAAAAGGTATTTTGATGTGTTCTTTGTATGGAGTGGGATTAGTTGTAAGGGTAGTAAAACCACAGAACAAACAGTTCTGTCTCTAAAGTCACCATATCAATACTGGACATTTGAAATATTTTCATTTCAGTCTACTGTTTTTATAATAATTTCTTTTTGAAATTATCTCAGTACAAACCCATTTTAAGTCGCTTGCACTTCTGCAAGTACTTTATTATCAATATTATTGTACTTACTGCCTTTAATGTGCACTCTTTCTTCTGTATAATTCTACATCTAATCTGGGCGGTTTCTTTATTTTACAGCAGCCAAAGCTAGTTAGTCTTTCTGGTAACATTGTAGATTAGTGGGTATTCTGTGGGGGTTTTGTTTGTTTTTATAGAGTACAAAGATGTGTGTTGGTCAAGCCTGGTTAGAGCAATAGATACTCATTGTGTCTTTGACAGAGACAGTCTGCGTGGTATTTTGGTTTCTTTAAGAAACCTAAGTAGAGCTGATTCTCAGGAATGGCGAGTATTATGTGTTTTAAATTACACATCTTTTGGAAGTGCAGCCTGTTAATGGGAAGCAAGTATACAATCTGGAACATCTAATTTTGAAATAAGCCTTCTAGTTCTGTTCTTAAAGAATCATAGATATGACTGAATGAAAGTAAAATTTAATTCCTCTTCTGCAGGAAAAATGAAATTGGGAGTGATTTTTAACGTTTCGTGTATTTCTGTTCAGGCTGATACGTATTAAAAACCTAGAAAGTGGAGTTCAAACAGTTTTTCTGTATGTTATATTTAGAATGCATAGGTGGAGATGTGGGCTAGCTTTTAAAAATGAGGAAGGTCTCATGGGAAGAAAAATAATCTCTTCAGAAAGGTGCAGGATTAATAACATTTTTATGGTGTAAAGTGAGATTCAGTCTCTGAGGTACTTCTCCACATGGTATTGAAGTACAAATTGATTTAACTTTTTTTCCCCACTTAGATGGAAAAAGAATCTCACTTGAGAGGGGAAAAACAGGAAAGGAATTCAGACTGGAAAAAGTGCAGGTGTCATGTTTATGTCTATATTCATATGTGGAACTAATGTTTATAGTAATGTGGGAGCGATAAGGTCTCTGCAAACCTGTGCTCTACCTGTGTTCTTCTGCATACTTTCTGCCTGAGATGCTGTGAATTGATACAGAGCTAAAGCCTCCTCAGGAAGCTGAAGCAGTAGAGTTTGTTCTTCTTTTGAGGGGAGAAAAGAAGAAATAAAGCAGTGCCTGCACTTGTTTTCTTTCAAATTTAAATGAGCCTAGTTCTGAAGATGAAAAGCATGGATGAAAGACCATGATAAGAGGAGTAAGAGAGGTGACTGGCTGGGATTCTGGATTAGTGTTTACAGATGCAGCTTTATATGTAGAATAATTTAATCTCTTCATTAGTGATCTCAAAGAGATGATGATGTTATGTTTCTAGTGAAGCTCTATCAGTGTTTGGATTGAATTTGAATACTAGGGAAAATAAAACAGCTATAAGTTATGAGCTGATAATAAAACTGAAAATTGAGAGGAGGGAACGCATAATACAGCTGGGCATACTGAGTGCATCTGCAGCGGGAATGATGATCCTGGAAAGTCTGTATGCTGAAAGAAACTTTAGATAATGATGGGCTGCAAACTAGGCATTTTAGCTATATGGCGTACTATTAAAAAGAAATGTTTGAAATGCTTGTGGGCTGCAGGATGGCTCTAGAGTTAAGGCTTTTTACTTTCTGACTGGCTCTGCTCTGGGAAGTTACGTGTATATATACACCTACGGTAGTAAATTACAGTATGTGTACAAAGAACCCCTTAACCTAGAGGTTCCTATTTCTTGTGAAATAGTGTAGTTTATACGTTCTGTTTACACTCGATACCAATTGTTTGCGATTCTGTAACTTTCCATTTGCAGCTACTGCAGCTGTTTATGTAGGGAAAATAGTCGAAGTGTTTAACATACTCTAGCTTCGCTTAATGATATTTTGTAGACTCTCCTCTCAATCGCAACAAATAACTCGCCAGCTCTCCAGGGACTTGAACTCGGAACATGCTATCTTTCCCCGTCTCCTTGGCTGGGAACCAAGTGCCTGATAAGCAGCCATTTGGTGAGGGAGAAGCAGTTACAGATGGACAGTCTTGTACCCCAGCCATACACTGTACCCTATCATAATCAAGTGATACCAAATTTTTCACATAGTCTTTCAGTATAATTTGCCTGCAGTTTCAGTAGCATCGCGTTCTGTGGATGTATGTTGTGGCCTTTGGCCATTGGCTGCTTTCCTCCCAAAATAGCAGGGGAAAAACAGTCATTAGGAAGATGTCTCTGGCAGTGGTGTTGTTTCTGTCATGTTGTTCGGTTTGTCGTGAAACATTTAGGACTTACTGTAGTGTTCTTCTCGCTGCTCTTGTCAGTTTTTAATTTGAGATTGTTAATACCAAATCAATAAGGACAGGGTACGTATTTTCTTTCTAATTGCAGTGCATAGGAACTGAAATTTGCAAACAAGATGTTCATAATAAGGTTCAGCAAGATTTTAAGATTAAGCTCTGTACAAGATCTTTTTCCGATCTTGTGAAAAAAAAAAAAACTTACTGGGAAGCTGAAGTGCTAAGAGTAGATGACCTGCAAGTTACTAAATTGTTTCTTTTCTGCATTATGCTGATAACAGCTTCTAAATTTATGGTTGCAAAATATTACGTATTAAGTATCATGATGATGATTCATTAACTAAAACTTGATATTTTTCTGAAAACTTTGAATTGCAAGATGCTAATGCCCGTATTTAGCATTATGCAGAATTTAAACAATTTGCTAAGTAAAACTTATTTACTATGAAATGGCTAAAATAGCTCTTTGTAAATGCTAGAATTCAAAAATAAATTATCAACTCTCAACAATTTTATAAAGACCAAAACAGAAATTTCCTGGCTTTAATGAGCACCAGATGCTGTAGTCTTGCTCTAGGGATGAAGGGTGATGAAGGTTAAAGTATTTTGAAATACATGTTTAGAAAACACACAAACAGACATAAATCTTCCAGTAGCGTTTTTAAGCAAACCGTTTGTTCAGGTTGACAAAGAGATGCCATAACATTGAGGCTTCAGAGAAGGAAGCGAAACAATTTAAAGCACTTCTATAATGGCTGATTTCTGTCCAGCAGTAATGAAACAACCAGCACTGGCATGGGCTGCTCTGCTTTGTGTGGATGCTGAAGAGTTCAAGTAATACCAAAACCTCATGCTCTGGAGATTTTAGATCTTCTGTAGTCCAGGCAATTGAAGATCAAACTGAGACAGTAACTTTTCTATCCCTTCCCCTTTTGCTCTTGACTTTTTCACTCTGTTATGGTTACTGTTCCTTAGGAATGCTATTAATTGTCTTTTAAAGATTTATTCAGGGCTATAAAGGTTCAGAGTAGATTGCCAGATCCTAAATGGTCCAGTGCAGTATTTCCACAAACACTTTCAAAGCAGGCATAAGCTGACATTTTTTTTTCCCCGCTCCCTTCCCAAAATAGTGACTTGTCCTGCTCTCCTGTTCTTGTTGTCCAGTCCTTTCTGCTGTGCTGTCACTGCTGCTTATACTGTCACATAGGGGACCAGGCTGGCTTAAACCTAACTGTGGATGATTGTTACTATTGGAGAGAGTTGTGGTTTAGCGGGGTGTTTTGTGCGTTTTGCTAGCTGGTTTAACCCTAGCTGTTTTAACCCAAACTGTATCCTTAGTCTGCTTCACCATGTGATAGTATGAATCTGTACTGCTTAACTGCACTGCATTGGGAGCAGGTGAACACCATGTTATTCAGCAGTAGTGCTTGTTGATAGTAAATTAAGGTGCCCTTTAGGAACTCTGGGAAATGGGTATATGTGAGTTCAGATTTCACCCATACTCCTTGCTCCTTTTCTTTCCTCCTTTTAATTCTGTCACCCTTCCCCTCCCCCCGCCCCCCACAAATACGGTTATGTGCCTTTGTATTTCAACAACCATAAAGAAGTTACGGGGATATGTGTGCACTCAGAATGCAGAGGGCTTTGAAATAGTATTCGAGTAACAACCAGTATAAGAATCATTTTGGCTTCTGGAAACTTGTGGCTCAAGGCAGGAATTTGTTCAGAGTTGAATCAGGAAAAATATTGGGAGGTTAAAAAAAGGTGGTAAGGGGAAGTACAAAGTCATTTAAGCTTACAGAGCAGGGATAACTCTGGGGTCTCTTTTACCGTTCACTTTAAAAAAGGTCTGCTTTTACTGAACTTCTCTTACTCTTTTTCCTTTATTCCGGTTCTTCCCGTATTTTCTTTCATCTTCTGCTTTCTCCAGATTACAGTCTCTAGCTCTTCTTTATCTGCACCATCTGTTGAAGTTACCCACTTGTTTCTCTTCTTTCTTTCTTGGGCTGCTCTTACTTCATTTCACGTGTTCTTTCATTTGCTGTTTCTGTTTTGGGGGATTGAGTTTTTGTTTGTTTCCTTCTTGTTTGTGTTTTTCCCCTCTTATTACTGATGTATTTTAAGTTGGTTTAAGGAAAAAAAAAATCCAGTCCATATTATGTTTATGTATTTTTTTCTCACCTGATTTTTCTTTTTACTTATTCTTTCATCTTCTGTTTCAAAAATCAAACTTAATTAATTTTTTTTTATAATGTAAGCTAGTTTCTATAATCAAACTACTTACTGTATGCCATTTTTCATTAGCATGTCTCAGAGGCAAGTCAAATACGTAATGTCAAATTCATATCTAAGGAGAATGGCAGGAGGGGAGGAAGCATAGTGGCACTGAAGGCAGCAATAACTAGCAGCGGACACTGATGGCATTCATTGCCTGCCAAATTAGTTTTGCACTTTTTCCTTAAACTTTGCCTTTTGCAAGCTATCTTGCAAGTAGGGTCTACTATTTCCTTCTTTGCATCTTAAGCTGCTGAGACAATATGCAAAATAAAGTTAGCAACTGTAATACTATATTTGAGGCAAATAACTGTACTGAGAGACTTCAACCAAATTAGTGAAATATTGTTTCCATTTATTTGAATATTGTTTAGATGCAAGGGAAGAGCTTTACACATTCTAGGAGGCAATATGATAAAAGCTGGAGAGTTACTTTTGTCTTAAAACAGAAATGTCACTACATGGTGAACGTAAGGCCAAACTTGCATGCAAGATACTGCCTTAGATATCAAGAGTAAGCTAAAATATAATCTTTGTTTGTTACTTTGGACCTTTAAGTCAACTTTCAATTGTTTCCTGATAGTCTGGTAAAAGCTGAAGTTTACATTTTGAGAGGAAGACGGGAGGGAGAGAAGATGTGGTGTCAGGCTGTGCAGCCTTATGAATGTGTGCAAATACAGGGCTGGGTTATCTAATCTTTTGACATATTTTTTTGATAAAACTCCAGTCTGATTTTGTGCTTGTTAGATAATTTCTCTTTTCTCTTTAGAAATACTTAATTTTCTCCATTTAGTTTGTCAACAAAATGTTTAAAACGAGTGAAAACTGCTTTAGATGCCAAATCTCTTATAGTAAAACATCATACCCAGAGAAGTGGTTCATGTAAGAGCAGTTCAGCGTTGTCCTTGCCAGTTTTCAGTGTCCCATGTGCAAACACTTTATGATTTACACGTGTTCCATGGAGAGATTACATCTATTCTTAAAACATAAACGCAGCCGTGACTGTTATGCAATATTGTTTCCAGTATTGGAACTGAGCTGAACCCCACATTTGTACAAAGGAGAGACTGCCTTTCCCAAGTAGAAGTTTCAATGCAACACAAAAAAAATCTATGGGTAGCACCTGAAATTGTTCCAATGTAGTAATGGTAAGACATTGTCAATGGTCGTGTTCAAATCCAATACAAACCCAGTATTTTATGATGAAATATCAGTGAAAATGGAAGAGTTCATAAGCCCTTGCAGCAGTGTTCTGTAGGAGTTATGCGAATTTTAAACAGCATCATAATCTCTTCCAGTATGTCTGGAGGCCTCTGGGTTCTCCCTCCTCCCTCAAAAAAAAACCCAAGGAAAAACCACAACCCCAAAAAACCCACCAAACCAAAACACTCCTGAGCAAAGTAATGAACCCAATGAGGCAGCAGTTGAGAAACTTGTGAGTACTGTGAAAAGTGTCTGTGTGGCATACAGTGGTCTTGGCTTTCGTTTCAGGAGATTCTGTCTCATTGCACTGATAGTGTTTGGTAATAAATGCAGAGTTTAGAGAAATGAATAGATTCCTCTGCTTTCAGTTATCGCAGGGATTGCTGGAGTACTAAAAGGATTTTAGTTTAAGCTACTAAACTTTAAGTTACATACTTAATCTTTTTCTGAATACCAGGTGGCTTGGTGTACTTCAGAGGCTGGCATGTTTGCAAAGTGCAGTTATATAATCTGAAATTTTCCCCAAGAAGCTGACTAAATCTGAGTTTAGTCAAACAAGCATAAAAGTAACTAAAAATTGCCTGATAGTTTAGGCTATTTACTACTTTGTCTTATATAACTGCTTGAGTTGAAAACTGTAGACTCTGTTTCCAGCAATCTGGCATCTACAAGACTGCAGACCTTACCGTTTCAATACGTAATGCTATGCGGTATACGTGTGTGTACGCGTATAGAACAATGTCTGTTAGGATTGCTTTACTTTTGAAGTCTTCAGTCTTCGGTTTTAGTCTTCTTTTTTCTCACCCTTTACAAGCATGTGTTATCCCTACTTACTATATTTGCACCCGTAACAGCTTTTTAATTCTGTTTTCCTTAAATGACTTTGTTATTCTGGGCTGAAGAGATATTAGTTTATTTTTTCTTTTTTCACAATGCATATATGTTATAGCTGCTTTGAATTTTGTTTTAATTCTGTTGAGAAGCAATTTGTAACTAACTGTATTGTGGAAAAACTGCAGTTGTTGGCAACACAGCATTTATTAATTACCCCTGTTGAGCTTGGAGATCTTTACCTTCTCATTTTGATTGTGGGTGTGGAGGTAGTGTTTCTTGTTTGTCTCTTTTGGATTGAAAAAAAAAATCTGCCCCAAGAAACCAAAAACCACCTAAAAAAAGTGCAGACAAACCCTGCAACCTCCCCACAATCCAAAAGCCAGTATGGGGCTATGAAAACCCATTGACTTGAAACAGCAAGAGCTCTTTTATAATAAAGTCTGTCCCTGAGCATTGCTTTCAGTAATGGTTACGTTCTGTACAATACCATGAGACCATTTCTAAAAGTGTTGCTGGAAGTGAATGGTAAGGAGGAGTTGCTTGCTTTAGTTGTGTTTTTAAAAATTACCTACATGTGTAAAACTGGCATTTCAAAAAATGACTAGATAAAAATATCTAACCTATTTTGGTACTCTGTTAAACTCAAGAGTAGATCATGTCAGGCTGGCCTGGTTGTCTAGGAACCTCTTTGCTGTTTGTACAATGTAGTGAGGGAGTATAATACAATCTTTTTTTATGTTTGAATTAATGAATTCTTCATGGATAAGATCAGTGTAGTCTGGGAAGTTAAAATAAAGGTGAATGTGAAGGTGCGCATATATTTATAGACGTAATAGAGGAAAATAAGCAACTTTTTTCTGTGAATGCGGACACTGAGGTTAAGAATATTGTCAGACTTCTTTATATAGATTTAGCAGTTTATGGCCGCGACCTGAACTTAGAAATGTTTCAAATCAATTGGTATTTATTATATATGCTCTACTTGGCAAATTGGGATTTAAATCTCAGGGCAGGAGGAAAGGAAATTTACATCTGCATATAAACTCGAGCTACCACATTAGCACATGTGTCTTGGTTTAGTTGTTTTCTGCAAAAGAAATTAAAGGTTGTATGTCTTAGAGATGGTTTAAGTTGCATGAAAACACGTTCTTGCAAAGGCTAAATTTCTTAGACTTGATTTGATCTCAATTATTTGAATATAAAAATGAATCTTGCTACTTTTCTACAGAAAATATGCACATGTAAATTGTGTTAAAAATCTCCATGCGCATAATTTCTAAAAGTCCTCCTATAATTTCATTCACTTCTAAAATGACAGTGTCTTCATTCATAACCTTATACGACCTCTGAAACTGCATTAAAATGATGTGGCGAATAATGGGAAACAAAGCTTAACGTGCTGGAATTGCTTGTATGCTTGCCGGTACATAGCTGTGTAGCAAATTTATCAGTCTTTAAGCTTAAGAAAAATACCTTTTACTGTAAATTACTGTAAAAGGACTTCATAGTTTGTGTTTCTGTGAATGCTGTAATGCTTTACGTTTTATTTTGCATGGCAGTCTTAAATGCTAAGCCAGCCCTACCTGAGAAGGTCACACGGCATCACAGAACTACCAAATACTTCAGACTTGTTAATGGAACAAGTACTGTAAATTTTCATAGTTTTGGTCAACTTTTGTTCTTGACCTACTTTGCTCCCTTTGTGTGTTGTCTCTAGTTACAGTAACTGTAGCTTCTGCTGTTCTCACAAAAAAAAACCCAAAACAAATAGAATGGAAGAAGGTGAACATGGAATATAATCAATTAATTTTCCTACCTTAAATTCAGTGCTATGAATAGCCACTTAGTTGGCTTAAAGCCTTAAACTTTGCTTAAAAAAGGAGGGGGGAAAAAGAAAATTAATCAGGCCCTTGGGGGACCTGCAGTGGTATATGCAGCTTTTTGACAAACTAGCCTCTAATTCACTAAGGTGCTTTTGAAAATTGTGCCAGCTGTCCTGCAAGGCAGTGCCCTAACTCCAGTAGGAGCTGAAAACGTATGGAGTGATGTCAGCTTCTGAACAGCCACAGCCTGTTCTGCTCCCTTCAACTAGGGATGTAAAGTGATGCAGAAGAGAAAGCACCTAAGCCTCTGAAGTGCTTAGGTGTTTAAGTGCTTAAAACCAAAGGCAACTCTTGTATTGGTTCACGATCAAGTTTTAACTTCTGTTGTCTCAGCCTTGGTTTCAGTGCAGATGAATGGGAATACAGGCTGTCACACTGCTGCTTACAAGGAACATAACATACTCTATACCAGCTGGAACTCTGCCAGCAGCTCTGTCACTGCTGCTGATCCAAGGATTGTTTTAGGCTCTTGCAGTGCTGTGAGAGTGCTTCCTGTGTTTGGGTGGATTGTCACCTTTACAGGGCAAGGGAAGTAGTCCCCTGTCAATAACCGGTCAGGTAAGGTGGGTGGAGGTGATGATTTGATGACTCCTGTGCTGTAGCAACCTGTTCCCTCAGGAGAGGAAGTCTTCACCTGGTTACGTGTAGGCCAGCAAAAAGGTGCTGTAAGAGGAGCTTCTTTTTCCGTAAGTGAAAACCAGGTCCTAGTGTATCGATTTGACAACTTCATACAATTGCAGTGGGCATAATGATTTTTGATTGCTGTACCCTTTAGGACAGCCTTATTCTGTATGTCATGAATAACGATAAATAACGCTCGGTTGAGCATTTTCCAAGTGCTCCTAAAGGGAAGGCTAGTAACTACTTTCGCTAGAAATGAAATTGAGGAGACAGAACTGTTTTCGCAGCTGCTAAATAGCCCGATTTTGTGGTTTTACCTCTCTTGCCTTACTGCATGCTTAAGGTCTGTTCCTCTGCCTCCATAGCTACCTGCTAGGCAGCTCAGCCCTCCAGCCTGGCATGCCCTGGTGTCAAACCCACTGACGGAGAGGGCATTCAGGGCTGCTGGTTTATTGAGGCCTGTGCTCTTTTGTCAGCAAAATTTTTCTTAAAGCTATTTAGTTTTGGTTCCCAAGGTATGAAATTGTAGGTCTGA
Organism: Steatornis caripensis; assembly: GCA_013398225.1. Lineage (NCBI taxonomy): Eukaryota > Metazoa > Chordata > Aves > Caprimulgiformes > Steatornithidae > Steatornis > Steatornis caripensis. The sequence continues at coordinate 154,312 of VZSC01000336.1, read as the reverse complement.
CTTTAATACCGGTTTAGTAAAGGTTTTCTTAAAAATCTTGGCATTTAAATGCTTTTGCGTTGTTGGTGCCCTTGACAACAGAACCATTGGTTTGGGTATTCTGTGTCAGCTCTCTATGCGTGGAGAAAAATTCCTTTGCAGCTTTTATTTGACCTCACTGAAACCAAGAAAAGATTCATCCTGTTATGCAATTGTCCAGCTGATAACTATGTATATAAGTAGACGTTTTTTAAATTATGCTTATATCTTAGAAGCACATGAATTTCACGATTGTAGGTTTCTGCGTGTTGAAGATCCTATGTGAGGAGATAAAGGATGCTCTGTAATGTTTCTTTAAATTCTAACATGATTTGAGGGGGGAAAAAATACATCATTTCTTACATCTGCCGTTGCTTCATAAAAGAAAATTTCAGTCTGATGCGGTACATGATCTGGGAAATTGCAAGTTTTTTCTGTTCCTTAGAATTATATTAAAATTTTGCTGTAGAAAGGTGAAGCACAAAAAAACTAACGCTATTTTGCATTTCCCAACAGGTAAAAATGGATTAACTTGATCAATGGGGCATCTTAAGTATCTTTTTAAAAATCATACAACTTAGATGAAATAAATTCAACAGTTACATAATCTGAAATGCAGAATATCTTCATTTTGGAAGTTCTTTATAAGATGGAGAAGAACTTTGTAATTATTTTATGCCTTTCTCTAATTATGGTGGATTGTAACTTGTGTCCTCCGAATTGCTTAAAATTGGTTTATCTGACTTGATCTTGCTCTGATGTAAATCAAATAGGTGTTTTCAAAGGAAATAAGATTACAAAAATGCATTCATAGCCTGTGTCATCAGTGACCATCACCAGAATACAGGAAATGCTGGTTGAATAATTCTTATTGATCGGTTAGGTATTTTTGTATGTCAAGAATGCAGCTCTTGGGGAGGCTGCAGTCATCCGCTTGTAATGCTATATGGTAGCTGCTTGTTAACGACTACCACTCACTAATACCCTTTTCCTTTTGAGAAGGGATTATTCATGCTCTTTAGTATTTTTTATAAGAGAAGGTAAACTCTTGGTGTCAAATACCAGTTGAAGCACAAAGTATGTTACTGTTGTTTTATCAGCATGTACTTTTTCCTAGGTTTGGCTGGAGAAGCGGTGAGAAAGAAGTGTCATGTTTAATCTTTTTTTGAAATATTACTCCCTCGTGCTTCCATATGTTTAAATCATAATGGTTCAGAAGGTTTCAAGGGATGTTGAGAAGTTCTTGATGCCAATCTAAAGCGTTATTGTATGCAAACGTTTGACAGTAATATTAAAAACTTACGCAAGCCTAGTTGAAGATACTAATTTAAACACCTCAAGTATGCATTAAGCATTGGTCAGTGAATGGTAATGATGTCTTAAGTTAGTAAACGTGATTCAAATTTTTGTTTTGATTTGAAACAACAATGGCTTGAGTGGAGGAGGCCAGGACCCCAAAACAGCTTTCAAAAGCATGGAGAAACTAGCACGCATAGCAGAAATCCACTTAAGGATCTTGTCACAGTTTTAAAAAAAAAAAAAAATTTCTATGTTCAGCAGTATTACCGGGGAGAACACTACGTTTTTATACTCAGAAGGAATAATACTTAATGTGTGACATTCTGTAGCTGATTAAAATATTTTTATAGTCTTTCCCATTTCTTAGTACTGACTTTCTGTAACTGCCATCCAAAGAACCAGTCTTCCCCAAAGAAACGCAGTGCTTCACCTGATGCTCCACACTTTCCTGCTGACGGTGGCACTTGCGTGTAGGGCTGGCTATTGCATTCCCCTGTTCAAACCTGTGCAACTCCTATAAACTGTCTAGAATTACAATGTAAGTGAGTATCATCCCGTCTCTGCAAATCTCTGTATTATAAATGAAATCCTGATTATTATTTTTTTTAAATTGCTTTGGTTTCAAACTTTTTTTATAGTGTGCCTTCTAAATATAGACTGAGTCTGTGCCAAAGACCAAGTGCAAATGTACAAAACCATCATTGATAGAAAGTCTTTTTAATGACTTCCTCTGGAAACTGTAATTTGAATCATACCTTTTTTTCTAGAGTAGCAGTAGGAGGGAATATCTGAAAAATAAGTATAACATGGTTTTCAGAATTTTAAGCTTTTCATCTGTACAAACTTAACTTTGTATAAACTGTGCTAGTCATTTTATTCCTTGATTTTTTGGCAAGACTAAGATTTCCTGTAAAGCAAGTTGGATCTAAAGAGAACAAAATCCAGGGCATAAATAGTGTTCTTGTGATCCACTCACACACCACCACCTCATCCCCCCGACCCCAATTTTTAGCAGTTACAAAATAATTGTTATTTTGTGGTAAATGCTTGTCGAGAACTCTGGTAGCCTGTAGTTTTGGCTGTGCGGCAGCAACTGAAACTGCTGAATCGGTCAAGTTTCGCTAGGGAGACTGATACCATCTGGCAATGTTTATCAACGAAGGCTAGTCGCTGGGGACTGTTGGCAACACATACTCCCTATATTAACTACTGTAAAAGGGAAAGGCAAATGATCTCTTGTTAATGGGAGGAAAGCTGTGGCAAAAGCAAAAGTGGGGGAATGAAGTGGAATGGGGGATCAAGAGACGCGGTGAGGAAATGAGACTGATTAAGAGACTGAAGACAGTTGGAAAGAGGTAGATGTGATTCAGCAAATTAATATGGCAGGAAACACAATGTTAGAGTGGGAGTCTTAAAGAAACGAGGCTTTTGAAAGAGCAGAATAATAAAGAGTAAATGATGAAGATGGTATAAAGATAACGGGAAAACAGATGGGAGGTGGAAAGAGGAAGATGGGGAAGGACTGGGTGAAAATGTATATACCAAGAATTGGAGAGGAGGTTTGCAGCCCTGTTCATAGGTGCCTGTCATGGGCTTCCAATACATATCCTACTCTTGGAAATGAGATTGGACACAATTCTGAAGTTTCTACTTGATTACTATCTGGGGAAAACCTGGTAAACACCACTGTATTGATGCAGACTTTCATTACTGTCCTAGACCAGTGATTAAATATCTAACATGTCACTATTCTCATCTCTATTATCTTTGTGCTACTTCCATAAAGATGCAATTTAGATGACTGCAATTTCAATTTGTTAAATGTTTAACAGATGTCTCGCCTTCCATCAAAACATATGCATGATTTAAAATGCTGGGAATGCAAAACATTAGTTTTTAGTTCATGGGAGTTGTGGATATTGGCACTTTCTGCTAAAAATCACAAAACAGAATTAGAATGTATGCAAGTAAAACAAGACAGCAATAACGAGGATTAAATTTGAGTGCAACTGTCATCCAGTTTATTAGATTTGTGTCCAGTGCAATGTCAAATGATGTAAACTGCTTGGTTTCGCAACGCTGGAGGAGAATAATAGCCAAGAAAGTAAGCTGAGAAAATACTTGTCTTCAAGAAAATTACAAGTTTTGGGGAACTTGCTTAAAATATTGCAATGCTGAACAGTTCCCACCAAGACTTTTAGCAATAAATTTGCAGAGTTAGATTAAGCTACACATGCAAAATACATTCCTGTGTATATTTCTCTTCTGTTCCTGTTGTGATGGAGTGCAGTGAGAAGCTAAGCTGATGTTAGCTTTTCTGCCTGTGGGCACTGTCATGTGGAGAATTATAAACATGAATTGACTTGCTTATAGGTATACATTTGGTCACTTCAAAGAAGTCTAAACTTTCAGAATGAGTATAGACTTTCTCGGAGGGGGAAAAAAACAGGGAACATGGTGGTCTGGGTACAGTATTTGTTGTTTTCTTTCTGCTTACAGGAAACTTGCCTGAGACTTAAGGAGGTCCAGAGACTTCCCATCTTTAAAATGATTGAAAAGTAGCGTCTTTCCTTCTGTTAGATATTCTGATGTACTGCCCCATGCTGGGCAGTGTTTTCATTGATCATTAATTGATGGGATAGTATATACTTATAAAATTTGCAACTGACAGCAAGTTGACAGAGAACATAATTCACACCCAAAACAAATTGGAGAAATGATTAGTTACAACTCGGTAAAAGTAACTCAACGCAAGCTGCTTGGAGAAGAAAGCTCAGGTGCACGGTATTGAAGAAAGGGGTTTAAATGTCATAGTGTACCACAGATTAAACAGGCAGTGGAGTGTGATGCTGTATCCCAGAATAAAGCAAACCGGGACTATATTCAGGCTTGTTGTTTTTAAATAAAAGAAATACTTGTTTTGTGCAGGTTAATACTGCTGAGGCTTCACCTGTGAAATCATACCAGTTACCAGTGCTGATTTTCAGAGTTTGGACAATTTGAAGAAAATCCAGGAGAAAGCAAAGGAGGTGCTTTGAAAACAAGAATTGGGAAGAGTTAAAAAAAAAAAAAAAGTAATGCTATATATAATGAGAAAAACAATGAAGGCTATGTGGGACTAAGAAAAAGGTGATTGTTATCAGTGTCTGCTTAGGACAGGATTGAAAGTAAACATTTCTGTCATAGAAATTTCTCTTGGATTTTAGGGAGGCCAAAGATACCTAGTTATTGTAATAAGCTGCATAGGCTTTGGGGTCCCTACTAGTGGAGATTTTTCAGGCCAGATTAAATAACAATCAACAGTTCTCTGGTATACTAGATACTGCCAGAAAGGTGGCTTAAATTACCACCTGTAATAGTTTCACCCTTCACTTCTAAGACTTTTTTTTTAAAATAACTGATCCTGATTTAGATGCTTACTGAAGGATGCAGCAAGAAGGCATCCACGAAGAACAGCCGTAACAGTGCATGTCTGTGCACTAGGGAAGGGAGCAGACTTTTGAATTCTATAAGTAAAAGTGGGGTTTGTTCCAGAGTGAGGGGAATAGAAGAAAAATAAACAAAAAATATTATTGTAGAGAAGGCCATTTGTAGCACGAATTATTGGTAAAATGCAGGACAAGAGATAATAAAGTCTATAAGCTTATGACAAAATGGGTTATGCTTTTAATCAGCAGACTCATTATATTATAAAATGCTACTTAGCAGTGTAAGTAGCATATCAGCCTAAAGAAAGAAATTGTCAAGAAGTAAGACACTCTTGGCAATGTGCCCGCAACCCCCTTCTCCCAACAATGTACAATGACAGACAGGGATAATTTTTTGCATTTTTTTTTCTTCTTCCTATTTTGTCATTTTTAGTAAATAAAACTTGAACTACAGTCATTGCTGACTTCAGCAGCAGCTGCAAATGAATGCCTGGTAACTTATATTTGAGTGCCTAAATTTAGGTTCCTAAATCTGTATCTGCGAGCGGTGTCCTTTGCTGTTCTGCTCTTGTCTGTTGGCAGGGAAAAGAAGTGAGCACAGAGCTGGGCCGAGAGTTGGTGCTGGGCGTGTGGGGGGTGTTCCTCACGGGTGAGACTGCAGAATATTTGGGCTTTTTTAAGTTCCTGTCACTTTTTCTGCCACAGCCCCCATCATGTGTAGTTATTTCACAACCACTATTCTGCCATTAGCAGTGCCTAGGTATTTAAAGCCAAGTGGTGAATATTGTACTGTCCCAGCCAGTTTTGCTAGTGGATGGCAGGTTACCCAGGTTTTTTTGTGTCTTTTGAACCAAGGCTGTGAAGTGCAGCAGTTCAGCCATGCCTCCCTCTGCCTTTCACTGCCTTACTAGGTTGAGAAAAGCTGGTCAGGTACAGAGCAAATGTTCAGAGTAGGTCAGAGTGAGTGGTTACAAAGAGCCACGTGACGGCTCTGGAAGTCCGTGCTTCGCCACCTGGTAAAGCAGAGCAGAAGGAAGGTGTAGGACAAGTAGCACTCGGCTTTGCGCTGAGTTGAAAGGGCAGGCTCTGGAATTGCTCTGAGAGGATGAGAAGTTTGCTTTTTAAAGCTACTGTGCCTCTCCACAGGAAGACGGGACTGAGGGTTGAACGAGTAAATTGGGATTTCTGGGAGACAGAGGGTTTGTATTTGTGCCACTGAAGAGTTTTATTCTGAAAATGTTGCAAATCTTTATTTCCTGCTATTAAAATGGACTTTTCCCCCTCACTTGCTGAACTTCTTCAATTGTCACTGGCTTAATCACCCTAACCATGCAGCTTTTTTTTTTTTGGGGGGGGG
>VZSC01000336.1:134464-148025 GCA_013398225.1 Steatornis caripensis | reverse complement strand
TTTTTTTTGGGGGGGGGGGGGGAGGGGAGGGGTAATAGCATGCTAAAGTTTATCTAAGACAGCAAGATATGTAAAGTCATAGCTGCTAATTAAAATATTGACATAATCCTGTGCTCAGCATTGATATTCAGGAGTTAAATTGGCATGGTAGCATATTGGGGAATGCTAGGTTGTATTTTCAAGTTTCTCACAAGCAGCATCTTTGTGTTGCAAGTCTTGTGTTTGCAGGTAGTTTTTGGAGGGACTCTTATGCCTGGTAGTAGCAGTAAACAAAAACAAGTATTTGCAAAAACTATTTGTTTAATTCTGGTTGTAATTTGTCAGAGTAAAATCACTAGAAGGCAACTCTTTGAATATGGCATAAATTTATTATTGATTGAATTATCAGGTTTTACTTTTTTACTATACTTGTAAGCTAGAATTTGACTTCTCTACGCTTAATGGAAAATTGGACTTTTTCCACAAATATTTAGACAGCTAAACTGTGGGGACAGTTTTCAGCTGTCTTATGTTGCTTGTCCACAGCTGTTGCTCCGCCTTTTCCTGGTGTAAATTGATGGGACATGACGGATTTGTAGGAGATGCTGGAAAGGGGCTATAACTTTTTTTTTTCTATAGAGAAGCAATTACTGGGAATTTCTTTACTTTAAACTGAGAATATAGAACTTGAAACAAAGACAACTTTTGAGTTTCTCAGCATCTCACTGGAACCATATTTTGAAGTGGACATATTCTCTACCTGAAGGCCCAAATTTCATATACCTCACTATCTTCTAGTCTAGTTTTTTTGTAATTTGCCAAGGTTGACAATATTTGCGTATTTTGCAATATGAATTGCGTGCACTCACACAACATATCCAGTCTCTCGTGAGTGGCTGTTCTTCTCCAGGTGAGATACAAAGCTGGAAAAGTTCAGATGTTGTGCATTTAAGAAGTTTGGCTTGTGAATGTATCAAGGAAAAGAATCTTTGTAGTTTTAATAGTTCTCCAAGTATTCGCCTTAGGTACTCGCTGCTAAACTTCCTAATTAACCTACAGGCTACCTGGTTACAGGTACCAGGTTAAACTGGTGTTTATCTTAACACAACTTTGTAAATAGTAAGTATTTTCTGTAATGTGTTGCTGAGGCAATTGATACATAACTGACCTAAAGATTTAAAGCAAGTCTCTTGCTGATGTTGTGTTTATTGTTTGGAATGCCAGATTAATTACAGCATGTATTGCAGTTGCTGTATTACGAGCTGCATATGCTTTTTGTTAACTTTCTCTGTAAATGAGAAACTGTCAGTGCATACTGTTTCTCATATTCTGAAGAAAAATTCCCAAAACCCTGTAATTGTGTACTTTAAAAATTAAAGAACCGTTGTCTTTAGATCACAAGTTCATTTATTTCTTTTGTTTCTGGAGGAGCTGACCCAAGCATCGATGACTCCTCCCTGTTTTGCAATAAGTAAATGAACTGAAGACTGTCCCAGGCCATTCGAAACTTGGCTGCAGGAGTTCATGTTGATTCTCTTCGATCTGAGCAGTTAGACACGCACAAATCCACAGCATACCTTGTGCCAGCAGCTGGCAGCAAATACTGCATTTACTGGAGTAATTTAAATGAGCATCCAGATTGCTACCATTTCAGAAACCAGCCCGATCAAGTAATTCTCCCCTCTTTGCGTGCAGTGTAGGTGAGAACTGAGCTTTTAAAGAAAGTCACATTTTCTTGGGCCTTTTATCTTGTTTGTGCTTAGCTTGTCGATTCTTCTGTGCTCGGGGCAGGGTGGGTGCCTACGGCAATGAATGCTGGTTCTATGCAAAAACGTAAAATCATGAATTTATATAAGCTCAGAGAAAGTTACAATACATTTGTGGTCACATTTCTGAGTGATTTAAGGAAACAAATTCTAAGTAGCAAGGAGCCAGCAATTCGGCATGGTACGTTACGTAAATTTACAGCAGTGTGATTTGAACTGTGTTCATTCCTGTAAGAAGAGTAGGAACAAAGTTTTGGACTTGTCTATTTTTGATTAGGGGTTGCTGTATTTGCCGTAAAGATGGCAATTTGCTTTATACTCAGGCAGATAAGGGAGAGCCAAAGTACAAACGCGGTTGTAATGTGAAGGGAATCATCAAGGGGCTCGACATCCTGTGAGAGTGCCTGGCATTCACTGTAGTAAAAACTGAAATTTTAAGCCATGGAATATAGTAGTATAAACCCTTATCGTTGTATTTAAATTACTTGGGAACACAAATTTGCCACAATCTTTTAGCAAAAACTGGAATTGTCTGACTTAGTGGTTTTGGATTTTTAGGAGCTCCTAGCTGTTCGCAGATAGCTTGTAATGTGCTCCATACTGCGTTTTCCTGTAAACCTAGAGACTGACATAGTCTTCCACTCTGTGTTCCCCATCCTTCTATTTAAACTCAATTTGGGGGACACACAAAAAGCAATTCATCAGAATGCTGAAATTCGCATCACGCAGATGCTCAGCAGGCAATTCATTTTCTATAGGTGAGTTTGCTGTTTGTTTAATACTGGAGAGAGAAGGGATGTGGAGAAAATTCAGCTGAGAACAGCTCAGGAATGATTTCCTAATTTAAAAGGCAACACTTGACATCTTTCAGGTGGGTTTTTTTAAGCATATCATAAAGAAAGTGCACTTAGAGAGAAACAATGTGGGTGGTGTGTTTATGAACCTCTCCCTGAAAAGAAAAGCAGAAGCTTTTAAATAGGTCAGTGGTCTTCAGGAGATGAAGATTCACTTCCCAGATCAGCTGCAAACTGCCTGTCATTCTGGAGAAAGTAATTTAATATCTGTGAATAGGAATAACCTTTTAATCTAAGATATAAAACTATTACATTGCCTTACAAATATTACCATACTAACAGCCAAGAAATGGTAGATTATTATATGACTAAAATGTGTAATTTGGCATTTGTGTCAGAAATCACTTGTATAGAAGCATCCTGACATTTTCAACAGTCCTAAATAATTTTCACTGGATGACTAGTTTTTTTCTTAAGTGCATCACAAATAGATTTAGAAGAAAGGTGGAAACGCTAGTTCCACTATCTGCCTATTTGCTTTTTTCATCCTGGAAACTACAGCCTGCACAACAGTGATGCATGGTAAAAGCTATTACATCGCCATGCTGGCTGTAAAAAAAAAAAAAGGCACCTTGTGCTTTTAAAAAATAGAAATAGTCTTGTTCGATGAACAGCAGAAACTAGTTGATAGCAATGATAGCAGTTTTGAGTCAAATTTCATGCACTTAATATTACCATAACTGCAAAATATGTATTGATGCCTAACATCTCAAATTTCAAACCCAAAATGTAGAAATTTAATGTATGTGACAATGATCTAACTTTCTGTATCAAAAAGAAAATGACTGCCTTCTTCATAGCTTTGAAAAATAAGGAGGTTTTTCTTCCGTAGTATCTGTCTATGGTAAGTAATGTTATTTGTGTCTGGTAGATGAATAGAGAAAATAGGCAGTGAGTATGATCTGCTTGCACCTGAGTTCTCTTTCATGAGAGCCATTGGATCAGTATTAGACTGTGGACTATTAGAGTAGAGTTCTACAGGATTGTCAGTGCTGTAAGAAAGCCACTGTACTGTACTGCTGTGAGACCGTATTTTGCCTGTGTGTGTTTGCATGCTCTGTGTACCAATACCGCACAGGCAGCTGATGTGGATACGTCATGCAGTAGGATTCATGAGCAACAAGCCAATGAATTTTCAAAATACACAGGTGGTTTTTTTAGTATAAGTAGGAAAAAGTAAGAACAGTAATTAGTGCGTGTTCAAGATGAGTAACAAAAGGTCCGTTAGAGCTGTAAACTCAGTCTGTAGCTATAATGCAAATAGTTAAGCCATCTAATGGGGCTTTTTATGCTTGGCATTTGCAATATTTGCTCAAATCTTGCTGTTGACAATGCAGCGGCCAGAAACACCTCTCTACCATCTGCCAATTGGTCATATATAACCATTCATGTTCCCGGACTGTAACTATTCCTGCTGTTGAGCTTCCAGCCTTAGCAGGCACCAGTCTGGTTTTCTGACCTCCCGTTCCAGCTTTTGGGCTGCCTGTTGCTCTGCCTCCAACATTAGCTCCTCAGAACCTGCCTGGAATCTCCTGCTCTTGCAGAGGCTGATGGAGATCTCCTCACTGGAGTGCTCCGCTCCTCTGTGGGGTGTTGGATCTTTGCACTATATGTTCATTGCACTTCAGATCCATACTTGGCAGTTGATCAAGTGCTTGATGATGTGCATTTATAGCCCCTATGGTTGGGTTGGGGTGGGAAGCTTAGAGGTACTCCTTAAAAGGCAAATACACTCATAATACATGATCTGACTGTGCCTTGCTGTAACTTGAAACAAAAATCATTTTCATGTACTTCATGTCGCTGTTGTTACTTGGTTAGCTCTCAAGAAGATTGTACAGATGTTTCTTTATTGGACTTTTTTTTTTTCTCTTTATTTAAAAAAAAAAAAAAAACAAAACAAAACCAAACAACCAAAACACTGTTCACCATGTTCATCAGAAACACAGTTGAAATAAAAACCTCTAAAAATATAATAATCCAGGAAAGGGAAACTTTTATGGGGAGAATCCATTTCATTCTGTAGAATTGTGCTACTAAAGCAGAGAAAGTAAGAGAATAATACTTGCAATTGTAACCAAAAATATTATGTTTAGCTGGCTTTGGCTTTAGTCACCAGGTGTCTGATGTCCTATTGAACCAGCTGTTTCCATCTTTCTGATAACATTTCATTTCACCCTGATTCTCCAGAGAACAGTTCTGTTTGTCCTTTTCCCTCAGGTGTATCTAGTGCAGTCGTCTTTGCTGAAGGCTAGCTGCATCCTCCTGTTCCAGCCACAGAATTAGTACTTTCCACTGGCTGTATAAAAATCAGCTCCCACAGTGGAATGCAGTCAGTTAGAGCAATAAGACATTAAAAGACATAGCAGTAATCAGGAAGCATGAAGACGCAAAGCAAGTGTGCTTGGATTTGGATGTGGGAGAATTTGCAGAGAAGATTGAGCTTGAGGCGTGCATTTAGGCTCACGAGTCAGATGTTACGATGCTTTTTATTTAGCAGAACACAGCCACAGTGACTTTTTTGCAAATGTCTGTGTGAGGAACTATAATTATCTTGAGGCTTATGCATAAGAATTGTAACCTTGAATATGAGTCTGTGTGCAGTGAAGCTGGAATGGTGTTGTTTTTCACAGGAATGTTGTGAGTTTGATTTTAAGTCCTCTTGTTAAGTTGATCTAATAAAACTATATAGCTTTTTTCTTCCCTTTATTTCTTATTTTCTTTCCCAGGCATTGTGGTTCTGTGTTTGTGCTTTGAGATACAGTGGCAACGGACTTCTAAGTAATGAACTGTGAATTCATTGGTTCCATGCTGAAAGAATAAAACATAACAGACTGTGTCCTGCTGAGAGATTGGCTTGCCCTGGGTGGCTGCTTAGGCTAAAGGCTGAAGAACAACTGCCCAAGAAGTAGCAGAATTGCAGCATGGCATGTGCCTTCTGGTGTCTTAATGCATTTATGAAATGTCCCTAATGATCTTTTTTAGAGGAAGTAAAATAAGGAATTTAAGCTAATTATGGTGGTAAGAAACTGAAATTGTGTAGCTGAAATGGGGTTTCTGGGTGATTACAATTAATTCATTCTCATTTCTTCTTTTCAGGTTTTCTTCTTCTCCACCTTGGCCTTCCCCTTCTCCCTTCAAATCCAGTCACTTTTCTGTTTAAATTGCCGTATGTTCTGTTCCCTCTTCCTTGTCTTACCTCTTTGCTTATGCTTTAAGAGAAGTCTTTACAACTTCATTTCCTCTGTCACTGGGTCCGAAATCCAGTCATCAGTAGTTTATTTCTCCAAAAATAATAAGTTGTACAGGTAATCTATTTTTTAAAGCTTATCTGATGTTTCTGGCTAATTTTCACTTAATTCTGGGCATTCTGAACATTAATTTTCAGTGTTCTGCTGGGATCTTTCAAGGCTGCTAAGAGACCCAAATGTGGGATTCAGCTATGTTTTGATGTAGAAGTGCACATCATTTTATTTCTTTTCATTTGTGAAGCTACGTGAAACAGCTGTTTCACTTTAAGTAGCCATTTTATTTGAAGTAGCCTGTTTACAGGTTTTAAATTTTTCTTTTGGAACTACCTGTGAAATCTTTGAGAAACAAGATTCTTTGCTCTACCAGATGTTGCACAACTTTTCTTCAGTTTTGTGTGTGTGTAAGGTTAGTAGTGTTTTACCCAGTCTCTGCTTCGTGAGTATGTATGTATATGTGTGTCTGTGTATGTATATGTGTATATATATGTATTTTTATAAATGGTAGAGAGAAGTAAGGAGGGGATAGTAGGCTTCACTATCATACAGTTGTTAGTGCAGGACTGAAAAGCAATGCTCTGATATTTAATGCTACTCAGGTGACTACATAACAGCAACCAAAATGTAAAAAGAGCTAAGGGTTGCATGCAAACTGCTTTGCCTGGAGCTGTGGCAGAAGCAGTGCAACATATTCTGACTAGAACAGAAATTCTTCTAAAGATGGTTTGGAGTTAGATGCCAGTAAGGGGTAAAGTTAAGAGTCAAAGTTCTGAGAAGACAGAGTCTTTCAAGTGTGTTCACACATATAGACAGTGGTTCTAGCTTTTCCCAAGGACATTTCGTCATCACTGTCCACAACAAACAGATCCCCTAGAATGCCTAGAGCCTCAGGATATGTCTACTCTGAAGACACTATGAATTGCTTGCAGCACATGTTGAGCTTTGGGTAGGCTTTTGATCATGCCCAAGTTAGCTAGTTGAAATCTCATTCAGAGATGATGTTGCAGTCTAATTTAAACTACAAAAAAAAAAACCCAAACCTCAAACCAAAAACAAAAAACCTCGTGTTGTGTGATATGTCTGAGGATACAAGGAGGAGTCTGCAGTAGGAAATAGCCCATTGCATTCTGCCCTAATACGTGAGTAGCTTTTTTTCTTCTGTGGTTTAGATACTGAGAGGTGAAGTGCACTGAGGTGCATTGGAGAGAGGGAGAGAATTCTTTTAAACTGAAAAACCAACAGCAAGAAGTGCCCAAGTGACAAATTTCCGTTCTTATTCAATTGAGTTACAATCAAGTTACTTTGCATATGCCCTTAATCACAAGCATTTGCTGCATGCTTTTAGCCTTAATGTTTCTTCTCCATGGGAATAGATAGAGCCTATTTCAAGTCTATGTTGGCTATCATCAATCCATCTAGTTTGGTCTGTGAATATGCACTCTTAACAACTGCACACGCAGGATCTCTTAATTTATTTAAAAGCATTTAAATAAATTGTTTCAATTCAATTATCCGGTTTTCTATATTAATAGAAAAGGCCAAGCAGGACTTCATACTAACTAACTTGTTTTATAGAACTGCATTTCATCTTGTTAATGTAGGCTGAATAACGTACTCGTTCTTTGAGTTGAGAACATACCAACTTACATCTGTTCATTTGGTTTTCCCTTTTTATTTTAAATTATCACATAGTTTAGTGTGTATTTGCTAGTAATTTTGGGGCAGATGCTTTCATAACTTGTCCTTAAAATTGCTAGGTCTCTTTTGTCTTTGTTTTTCTTTGAATGGCTCAAGTTCAGTAGTACTCACGGGCTATTCAGATCTTAATTGGCTACTTATTAAGAATGACTGTCATCTGCCCTGGTGCTGCCCAGTTGTCTAGCTATTTTTAGACTAGTGGCATTTCTGTAACTTAAGTAGTCTGTTCATCCTGTAAACAAGCTAGATGCATAGCTGTGGTCTAAAGAGCTTGCCCAGACATTAAACGTAGTGTCTGATTTGCTGGAGAGGGCTACACAGTTAAAAGTCTTAGTTATTTCAAATACTTCTTGCCTGGCAAAAGTTAGCGTGCATGCATTTGCGCTGGCACAAATCTATTTTTGCTTGGAGGAATTTTGTTTTGTTTACCAAAATGTTGTGCACAATAGTAGCAGAAAAGCTGGAGGCTTGCTGGTGTAACTGTGGACAAAGACCGAGGAGGTAGAAACTCTGCCAAAGTGTGGAATGAGGAATTTGAGGATAGGAGCAATAAAAGGCCACTTCAAGGCAGGAGTCTGGCAAAATTAAGACTGTTGAGAAAAATTTCCAGCATTTTCTGTTGCGTAACATTAGCTTTCTATTTTATTTAAATACTCCCCCATTCTTGAAAAGGAGGGGAAAAAAGAAACCTGTTGAAATTAAATTTATCTTTTGCATTCTTGGGGAAAAAGATACTGCCTATCAAAATCATTTAAAAGATAGATTACTGTACAAGGAATTTGTTTATATTTTGCAAGACACTAATCATGTTGTTTCTTGTGAGTCAAACACTTTTCCAGTTTCTGATACTACGCTAGTATTGAGAGCATTAGAGCCTTACATGCTTTTAGCACGTAGACTTCTTCTGAAGCTGTTGTTCTGTGTTTGCAGATAGTTTGTAAGCCTTTGGTGTCTCATGTCTTCATTTACGGTAGGCATCTGGTCTTTGCTGTAGCTCTAGTTTTATTTAAAGTATATTTCCAGTTGTGTTCAAAAGCTTTAAAAAAAAAAAAAAAAGATGGAGGAATGGGATTTTTTTCAGTGAAAAAAGGTACCAAAAGCAGTGTTCTTCAGGGGTAAAGAATGGCATAACATCTTGGTGATCTGATCCAGTTGTCATCTGGTCAAAACTGACATTATTATGCTCCCAGTCTCACCAAGAGCCGTTTCTGTGGGAATCGGGTGGTCTTGTTCAGTGGGTGGTCTTATTCCAGCTAAGGCTGTGCAGGTGCTGTGCTCGACCAGGTCAGTCTAGATACTGACCAGAGGGTGATTTTATGCTTATCTATACTGACAGTACTATACGTACATTACAACTGCTATGCCTTTATGCCTGACAGTGCTCTTCGGACTCTTAAGAGTGCTCATTATCTTGTTTTGGACTAGGTTGAGAATGCATTGCTACAGTCGTACCCTGTAGGTATTTCAGATACTAAGTGTAGAGCTTTATCCAACAAATATTTTTGTGTTAGTATTAAGGCAAGGTAGTAATTTTTTTTCTAAATTAAGAAATGTAACTGTAAATCCATGGAATAAATAGTTACACCTGGAAAAGAGGTGGCAGGGAAAAGTTTTATGTTCAGCCTAGTCTAGTGTCAATACAACAGCGAACAGGCATCACTTGTCATACACAAGTACTGAACATCCTAAGTTTGTGGTGCCAAGAAGTAACAAGTTGTCTGGAACAGTTTTTAATGTATTTGGCTCCTTATTGGTGGCAACAGCTTCAGAAAACACTTAGAAAGCTTAAGTCAACTGTTTTAATTCCTCCCTTGTATTGATGCACAAAGGCCTTACATAGTCATTTCATTCCTACCAGGAATGAAACCCTGAAACCAGGAAGGAAACCCTGAAAACAATTTTCAGGTACTATCCAGCTTCAGTCTTTTCCACAGAGTAGTTCAGGTTAACCAGAAAGCTGAAACTGAAGGTAAATGCTGATTCCATTAGTGACAGGTTTTGTCTATTCAGCAGAAAGTCATTTGAGGTCAAACACAGCCTGATCTGCACTGGGCTTCCAAGAAGTTTGGGAGAAGCTTGCCTTTTGATTATCTCCTGGTAAATTGCCTGCAGTAAAGTGTTTAAAAACAGAAACAGAAAATCCTTTACTTTGAAAACAAATAATCTGCCCCGGAAAAAAAAAAACAGGCAGCTTCTCTAGCTCATTTTTTTATTGATTGGTCAAATTAGCATATTTAGGGTTGAGCTCAGAAAAAGAGCTGGTATTATGATAGGTGATTTGCTTAGCATATCTGGACCTTCTCTGGAAGGCACTATTGAACACTAAGGGTTCTTTAATCTCGGGGGAAGGTAGTACAAGAACCAGTGAGCCTAATCGGGCACAAATCTGGGAGGCTGAAACTGATAGAGCAGACAATTTTTCACTTTTCCATGTTTTCAAGAGGAACTGCAATGCCGACAAGATAACTGAGAGATATAGTTAAGAAATTTAAGGGTCTGTAAGATAGAGAAAATCAGGTTATATGATCTAATTGCCCCTCTGAATTTTTAAGCAATTTCTGAAGTGAATGTTTGTTCATCGATTCCATATTATTTGGATACCTGTTGGCTTTCTCGCAGATCACACATAATTTGAATGTACTTTCAACTCCTGCAAAGCCAGTTCAAAGAATTCAAACTCTATTAGTTGTAAGTAACTCTTCTCATGCAAAAGTTTGTGGATGTCATATCTAAGTTGTGTTTGCTTGAAGGAAAGAGTAAGTAAGTCTCAAAGGAAGAATTCTGTTAACTTAAAACCAGATTGCCTCATCTCCATTACCAACCACTGTGTCATTGAGAAGAAGTCAAGTAAGGAGAGAGTACTTAAGACCAATTTTGAAAGATTTCCTAGCATATTTTAGAGTTGTTACTGGTGTCAGTGGATTCTTTTTTGATTTGTGGATTCTTCTTTGCTTTAGTTTTTAAAGAAAGTAATTGAGCTTTTTTTTCTTTAAAAAGAACAAAGAAAGGTTAAATGTAGAAATACGGGGGTTTTGGCTGAAACTTTAGTGTCAACAAAAAGGAGGACTCCATCTGAGGTGAGAAGTAGAAAAAATAATGTTCTAAAATGTATTTTCACCCATGGCTAAACAAATAGTATTATGGAATGATAGTAATCTTCTTTGGTACTAATAGGATGCCAGGCTTATTTCAGATATTTTTCATGCTTGTGACCAAATGTGTATTAAAATATGATGTTTACAAATATGTGAAAATCAACCCCAAAGTGGTGGTGGTCTGGTTTTGTGTTTTTCCTGGTTGCCTCTAAAGAGCACTTGGAGCATACATTAATGTGCTAGAATCTGCTTCTGGGAATTTCTGCCTCCGACATCCACTTCAAATATCATTCACAGCTTAAACACATTAGAACCACATGGCTTACTGTCAACTTAAAAAAGAAAAGAAAAATTGCCCTTAAGACTTTTTTTTTTTATTACTTTGCTCCATTGTGAAAAGGCTGAAGCAGCAGATTTTTGGTGCTTCTGTAGAGTCTATGCACATACCATGTTTTTGCAACTACAGTTTTTCTGTTTTAAAAAATGAAATATATCTGTTTCTCGGAACTGAAAATGCTGCATTTTTCTGGACTTTCATGCAACTTGGCAGTGAATCCTTCACCGTTTTGGTATCCCCAGCTGAATGTACTCAGAACTTCCCAGTGGTAAAGACTAGATGTTTTTTGTTGTTGGAACAAGAAGAGTATCCAGGCATGCCTTAAACAGTTTCAGTTTTCAATTGAATACAACAGGTTTACAATCTGTAGTTGTATTATTTGGCATTTCTTTAGTAGTGAAGTGATTTCAATCTTTGAGATTATGAGAAAGGCAGCTATGTTGTGTTACAGCTATGTTTTCACCTGCTATGGAGAAGACATTTACTTTTATGTACCCTAAGATGTAGGTATCTGTCTAGCATAATGAATTAGACTAACTCATTACCCAGAAGAGGGTTTAGAATTTTTTTTTTTTTGAGAATGATTCATTCTATCTCAGGAAAAAAAGCACTGTTACACAGCAAAAG
Source organism: Steatornis caripensis (assembly GCA_013398225.1). Classification (NCBI taxonomy): domain Eukaryota; kingdom Metazoa; phylum Chordata; class Aves; order Caprimulgiformes; family Steatornithidae; genus Steatornis; species Steatornis caripensis. The sequence continues at coordinate 136,421 of VZSC01000336.1, read as the reverse complement.
GGCAGAGGACTTAAGAACTGGGGAAAGAAATAGGCGTCACCTGCAAAATCATATCCTTGTTTCTAAGACTTGGAAATTTGGGTGGTAGCTGGGGATTTTTTTGTTTGTTCTAACCGAACCTGTATTTAAGGTTTTGATAGTAATTTTGCATTGTGGCACTTTATGTTTCTGGACACCAGATGGTGCTGCTAAACTGTCTAATGTGTAATTTTCACACTTTTTTTGAGTAATTGATACTTGATTTAGTTCCAAAATCAGTTCTGTACTTCCTGACCAGGTGTGTATTTCAGGATGCAGACCTGTACCTAATAACTGAGCACACCACCTTCAGACAATGGTCTGAAAATTATCTTGTGAACTGAAATGTGTTGTAGAAACCAGTATTTCAGTATTTTAGATCTCACTGGACAAAAACTGCCGTCAGCTGGTGTTCCTCCTGGGTGTATAGCTTAGTACAAAATCTTAATTTATATTCTTGACACTTCAAAGGTTTGATTTATTATTTAAGTGTCATTTAAATTTGATTTGATAACTTAAATCAGAAAAGTTCTGGTGGAGGCACATTTATTGCTAGGTTACGCCTGCAAAGGTTAGTTCCAGAGACTAATTAAATATAATGAAGTGATGATGGGTGGGGGGTAGACGTTGTCTATGTTAAGTTTGAGTAAGCTGTCAAAAAAATAGTTGTCCTCTGTTAGTATTTGTTTGAGAAGACATGATGGCTTAGCTCTGTAATTGCATTGCAGGCAATGTTTTTAATACCGTGACGTACATTTGGCATTTGATTTCTATTTATTTTAAGTTGGTTATCATGTTTAATAAACTTGTCTAGTAATCCTAACCGTTGGGCTAGAGGGATGGAATGATAGATTTGGGTTTTAGCTGAATCCCAAAGGTTGTTGGTACAGTTTTTGCTGAGCTCGAAATAATGGATTCAAATTTATTTCAGGAGTGAGAAAATTTTTGATAGATATTTTACTGTATTTTTCTTATAAGTTTGTATTTCTTTTATAGATCCCCATATTAAAGTCTCTGGAAAAAAGGAAAATGTTAAGGAAGCGAAAGAGAAAATCATGTCTGTCTTGGACACAAAAGTAAGAAAGAACTAATTTAGAATGATGCCTTAACCTCTAATTTTGTGATGGCATTGATCTCTTTAAGCGGGCTCATGTAAGCAGAAGGTATTTATGGACACTCCGAAGTAAAGCCTACAATATATTCCTTCTGGATGTTGATATTTGGTGTATATACACACATATTTAAACATGCAGCAAGAAAGTACTTGCATAAAGCTCTTTTGCCAGATCCGAACTATATAGAAATAATATTTCCCGCCATATGATTAAAATCATACGTAGTTTGTTCATGTGATTGGGTTTTTTACTTAAAGATCTGAAATACAGCTTCAGTGCAAACAGACAATTATATGGCCTCTTCAGCAAACCTAAAATCTTGCTTTTGTTTGAATTTCAATTTTAGGAGCGTTTATGCACTTCTATTCTTAACTGTTACTGCATTCTTATAGTCCAAAACATTAGGACCAGAATTTCTAAAACATCTAGATTTTGATGAGGTGTCTCATGTATGTTAATCAAACTTTCTTTTCATCCAATAGCAAGCCTTTTGGGGCAGTGTATATGGCTTCTGCGTAGTTGGAGGCCAGCTTTTTGGTTCTCTAAACAGATTCACAAAAGGAACACTCCAGCGATAAGCGCAGGTTTTTGAACAACTATTACCAACATTATTATGGACTGTTAACAATATAGATTTTCAAGAACAGCCGTAGGCAGTGTTTGTATATTTTTAAAACTGATGCTCCAGAAAAATTGGTATATTTGTTAAAGGAGGAAAAAAATCTGGTTATTTTAAGTCCCACGGCTTTGTGATTTGCTCAAGTCTTCATCATGTGACTCTTACAGATGAGGCGGGGGGGGGGGGGGGACAGCAACTGAAAGAA